>JARYGA010028956.1:0-30897 GCA_030545235.1 Helianthus tuberosus | reverse complement strand
AATGAAAAGTTAGGAGTAACTGAGGAGCAGTTAACTCTTAGCAAGGACGGAATTCTGCGATTAAATGGACGAATATGGGTTCCAATTTTTGGAGGACTTCGTGATGTCATCCTCCAAGAAGCCCATAGTTCCAAATACTCCGTTCATCCTGGAGCTGATAAGATGTACCAGGACCTAAAGGTAAATTATTGGTGGATAGGCTTGAAAAAGTCTGTAGCCGCCCATGTAGCAAAATGCTTGACATGTGCGCAAGTCAAAGCCGAGCATCAGAAACCGTCAGGTTTGCTACAACAGCCTGAACTTCCTACGTGGAAGTGGGAAATGGTAACTATGGATTTTATTACCAAGTTACCCAAGACGAGGAAAGGCAATGATACAATATGGGTTATAGTTGACAGACTGACTAAGTCAGCTCATTTCTTACCCATCAAGGAGACTTATAGCTCCGACATGTTAGCCCAGTTATACGTTGATAAGATTGTAGCCTTACATGGCATACCTGTAGCTATTATCTCTGACCGGGATACTAGGTACACGTCACATTTTTGGAAGAGTTTCCAACAATCTTTGGGCACACGTTTGAATTTTAGTACGGCTTATCATCCTCAGACTGACGGTCAGAGTGAGCGTACTATTCAAACGTTGGAAGACATGCTACGCGCATGTGCGATCGATTTGGGAGGTAGCTGGGATAAGAACCTACCAATGATCGAATTCTCCTACAACAATAGCTACCATACCAGCATAAAGGCTGCGCCTTTTGAGGCATTATATGGTAGAAAGTGTAGATCGCCAGTTTGTTGGGCGGAAGTTGGAGAAGTCCAGTTATCAGGACCAGAGATCGTGTTCGAAACAACGGACAAGATTGTCCAGATTCGTAACAATCTCCAAGCTGCCCGGAATAGGCAGAAGAGTTACGCTGATCCAAATCGTAAGGATTTTCACTTCGAAGTAGGTGACAAAGTCCTACTTAAAGTGTCACCCTGGAAAGGAGTGATGCGGTTTGGTAAGAAAGGCAAGCTAAGCCCGAGATACATAGGACCTTTTGAGGTTATCGAACGTGTCGGGTCAGTTGCCTATAAGTTGAACTTACCGGAAGAGCTCAGTGGAATTCACAATGTGTTCCACATCTGCAATCTGAAGAAGTGTTTCGCTGACGAATCACTGGTTATACCACATACAGATGTGCATATAGACGCGAGCTTAAAATTTGTTGAAAAACCTTTGTCGATTGAAGATCGACAAGTAAGGAAGCTTCGAAGGAAGCATATACCTTTTGTAAAGGTCAAATGGGATGCACGTAGAGGTCCCGAATACACGTGGGAGGTTGAATCCATGATGAAAGAAAAGTACCCCTACTTATTTCAGTAAATCTCGGGTCGAGATTTATTTTAAGGGGGTGAGGATGTAACACCTCGGAAATTCACGTCCTATAATATGTTGACACGTGTCATAAAGTCAACGTGTTAAAGAAATATTATGGAAGGACTAAAGTTGACAAACGTGGAAAGTATGTGAATATACGTATTCTAAGTGTCAACTGTGAATAAATATAATGTACATTAACCCTACACGATGCTCATACCTTCAAACGAATAAATCATGGATAATACGAAGCTAAAAGTGAGTGATTTCAAACTACAGGGACCAAATGTGTCAACATGTTTAATTTATACCTCTGAATGACCTTTTGACAAACCCAAAGCTTTGTAAATTCTAATTATGCTCACTAGAATGCACAATTAAAATTTCATAACGTTTCGTTATCGTATGAGAAAGTTATGACCAAATTCGTGTGCGAAGGGTTAAAGTGTTAACATTGAAAGTTAAGGCTTTTCGGGTTAACCGGAAGTGTTCAGGGACTTGTCAAAGTGGGTATAAGTCCTTAAGTCCTTGTGAGTATTTTACAAGGGCTCAAATTGCAAGTTAAAGCTTAATTACCCTTCCAAATTAACCAAAGGTCAAGTTGGAAATCAAAGAAAATCAAAAATTTGATCCGAGCAGGCCAGGCGGCCCGCGTACGGGTAGGGTTATCAGGAGGCGGGCCGCGTACGAGCCCCAGATGCAGAAAAGTGAGACAGGCGCCTGAATACGCGGAAAGTCGACTTTAAACCGAATTTTTCACATGGTGGGCGACCCCTACCTGCACTAGATCACTAGTAACACATGTTGGATGGTTGTGGTTGATCCTAGAGTTGGTTGTCAACATGTTATGGTGTGTGGTTTTGCTATAAAAGGCCAAGAAGTGCAACAATCATTCTCACACCAATTTCTCTGCATTCTGAGTGATTCTGGAGCTCAAGCTTGCTTCCTAGTGATCATATCTCGTGCATAGGACTTCAGTAAGTATTCTTGTCCTTCTCTAATTGTGTTTAGCTAGGTTAATTAGCTAAAAGTCAAACCATCGTAATTACGGTTTGACTTCGAGATTAGTCAATGATGGCTCAGTCATATCTCGAATTAAAAATAGTTATGAGTTGGTATTTATGTGGGTAATAAAACCTTAAAAGGGTTTCCCCTGATCACCACTCTAACCAGGTCTAATGTCGGGTCAAACTTTTAATTAAAAAGTCAACATAATGCTTAAAATGTCATTTATGCATAATTAACTATCTAGAACATGTATAACCTGTTTGATCATTGTTGTAACTTAGTAATTAGTGTAAGAACATGTCCAAACATGTTCAACCCGACTATTTCCTGTTTAGACCCGGTTCGGAACCGAAAGTCGCATAGTTTGACTTTCACTTTGACTTTCAGTTCTGACCCATTTAGGCATATTTTAGAAATGCCTCAGAGCTTTAATTGGACTAGGTTACATGTTAGAACAACCCTCTGTGATTATACACCTCAGTTCATTAGTTATCCAATTAATATGCATGTTTCCGTTAATTGCTCATATGTTGACCGTTATGCCCTTATTACCTTAAAACGTGGTTTATGAAAATGTAAAAGTGTAGAAACCTTAGTTACTGATATATAGACTTGTATGCAAAGTTTGACATCAGTTTGACTTGTAGATTAAGAGTTATGCTCATTATCGAAAAACTAATGCTTTATGTTAATAAAAAGGCGTAATTAGCGTATAGCCTAGTTAAACATACTTTTTGATATCAAATCTTTTACCCCATGTAACAAATTATTTTGGGATTTTTAAAGATTTTTAATTAATTTTAGGCTGAGCATAACTCATAGTCGTAGGCTTAATTCGGTAATTGTCGGTTTTGTCCTTACGGGCCATGAAATGAGTTTTACATATCTAAACGACCCCAAACCTTTTGCCACTGATTAGTTATGATAAATAAATTATTTTAAGCCTTCTGGAAATATAAAAATATCAGATTTAAGTATCGAACCCGGTAATGGCCCTTAATCGCCTAAATTAGCGTTTTTAACGCATAGTATGTTTTAAAATCATATTGGACATACCCGGGTTGATACCTACTGATATAAGAGGCAAATTATAATATTTTAACAGTAAACAAAGGTTGATAAACTCAGACTTTAGTTTTGAGCTTTTTGGCTTATGTGAAATTACCAAAATACCCCTACGGGGCCTAGTTTGGTTAAAAATGATAAGTTTCACATACATGCTTTAACCTACTGATGTAACTTAGCAAATTGAGTATATTTTCTGATTACATCAGACCTGTAACTCAGGTTGTCACTTAAACTCTTTTATAAACTTTTAAATGACCAAACTACCCCTACGGGGCCTAGTTTGTGTTTAAACACATTGCGGGCATAACGAAAGACACCTTACTGATGTCACAATATATTTGAGACATAATTAACTTAGGAAACCTGTATATAGCTCTCATGACTACCCGTCACGCTTATTACGCGTACGGTTCGGTTTATGTAACAAGTTTACATAAACTAGCCGAAACGGGTCAAACCTTAACAGTTTTATCTCAAAATCCAGAATGTGAATAATAAACCCATATAAAACAAGTCTTCAAACTTGTCGGGTCTGAATCACATTATATCCGGTCTTCGCTTAATCGTGCGTACGAACCGTATCTTCGAAACTAGTCGGTCTAAGCTTAAGCTTAATTAAAGAACCGCTAGGATTCTAATAGGTTATATTTAACCTTCGTTCCAGATTAGGAGAACCAGTAAAAGCTACTTGCTATTTTCTTATTGTGACTATACTTTGCATCAGGTAAATACTTTTAACTTATTTTCCTTATACGGGCTTGGGTTACGGTATATAGCATACCGCTTGATCGAGCATCAAATCTCCACGCTTAGTGGGTAGTTGAATAATTTGATCGGCTTGTTTAAACAGTCTTGTCTACTTTACAGCCTTTGGGGGGTTGATGACCATGTCCCGGATATCCCTGGCATTATCTTACGAGATAGCCGCGACCTGAGCACGGGGTGTAGGCGTACACCGTCCGTGTATAACTCATTGATGTGGTGTGTCTATTGATCTTTAACCCGGACTAGATTCGGGCTACTGAACGCATAAGTAACATGTAATTCGTTCACAAGATTATAATATTAAATAATTCTCCCAAGTTAAATAAAATGATTTATGCCACGTGCATCCAAACCAATTTTCAATCATTTTCCAAAATGAGTCAGTTGAATGTATTTACCAGTGTAAACTGACGTATTTTCCCAAAAAGACTGAATGCAGGTACTAAACGAAATTTGGCTGGATTGTCTCCTAAGCATCAATAGAAGTCTCGCAAGCTTAGGATGCCAGAAGTCTGTTGAACCATAAATGTTATTTTGTTTCGATCCGTTCTGTGGATAAACACCGGATATTGTGACTTTGATTACAATAAATAAATTCGGTTGTATCTTATTTTTAAATTGCTTCCGCTGTGCATTATTATATTGTGTTGTTTGACTATTACATTGCCAACCACGTCACGATACTCCCCCACCGGGCCCACCGGTGACACGTGGAAATCGGGGTGTGACACTCAATAACATTTGGCTGCACGAGATGGAAAAATCATAAACAAAAAGATGTTGGTGTCAGACTTATATCATTTTTGTGTTTTGTTATTAATGAATACTATAATGGCATGAAGAGACGAATGACACTGATGAGTGATTTGAAGATACATATTCAAACAAAAAACTCACGTCATTTTGTCTTTCCAAACAGCCACAAAAACACAAGCATGACAAAGTCAAACCGCCAGTGAACATATTTCGAAGAAGAAAGATACTGATGACAGTGAAGATTTGGAAGATGAATTGTTTCTATTTTTATTTTTTTAATTTTCTTTTTTTGTTGTTTGTTATGTATTTTTCAGGTAAGAAAAATAAAATACATTATATTAATAAACGCAAAAGAGTCATAATGATTGTGAAACGCCATAATGCAGTAAAACGACAAAAACTCTCAAATTATAATAAAAGTAATTTGGAGAAGTTTTATTAAAAGCTAAAAAGGAAAAAAAAACGCAAAAAACTACTTAAAGCAGTTAAAAACCGCCAAACTTGGAAGATGGAACGACTATCAGCCTAAAAACTCATAAATAAGCAAAACAAAAAACAGTAAAAATATACACAGTAACTGAAAAGACGGCTACCTTATTAATATCATTTATTATAAATAAAATCTCGCCTAAACTACGCGCAAAAAACATCCTATAAGAGAGACATCTCTGCACAATCAATTTATCACAACCAAAAAACGACACCATGTTTCATAGAAAACACTCACTTTAAAACACAAAAAAATAGTTAAAAAAGCCACAGATGAGAAACCTAGTTTCTTCTATATTGAGTATTGTTCTGACTGAAGTTTCACTGAATGGATTCTTCTCTGATATGTCATCGTGTCACTTTGTTCTTGATGGATATATTGATGGCATGAAGGGATCAATACATTCGAGCATGTATTGATCTTCAACATGTCACTAAACAAGTATATATCAAACCACAATACAGGATGCCACTAAAAATAAGCATCTTCTAAAGACGGACGGTATGTAGGAAAATAAGGATCTAGATAAGGTATTCAAAATAGGTACAAAACGCCAAAAAGTTTAAAGTAGAAGACACTGATGACAGTGAATATTTGGATGAGAAATTAGATTAGAATTTTTAATTTTTTTTTCATTTTATATTTTTGTTATCTAATTCTCTGTTGTTTATTATAAAGTTCTCTACGAATAAAAAAATTGAGTATAAAACGCCAAAAATCACAATCACTAAAACGCCTGATAGTATGAAAACTGTGAGACGGTAACATTAATTTGGATGCTTGCATCCTACATGACACAACAATCAAAGCCATACTTAGTTAAAACGCCAAAATATTTACTGTGCTCCTGATCTAAAAAAACAATAAAAACGCCGCGTATTTGTTAAACGCCAAAAAGTGGAGAGCTGATGTGAGACGCGTTTAAAAAAAGAATATAAAAGGACAAAAAACCCCTCTGCCCTTCAATATGTCCCGTGACACGTGTTGAGCCAGGATGCGTTGTCGCCGTTCTCACACTTTTGGGCGTTTTCTCCTAATCTCGTTCCTATATATATAGGATAAGGATCCATTAGGAACCACCCTTTATTACGAGAACCGCGAGAACCAATGTGAACACATGGCATTATTGTAAATATATTGAACTACAACACAAAACACGCGGTGGCATATATTGTAAATATATTGAACTGTAACATAAGACACGTCCCCTATTTTAGGGTTTCTCCAGTTCAATTCATTCATTCCCAAACCACAATCTGCATCATCAGCAGAGACACATTGAGGGATCACGGCTGTTCACGGCGGCGTACAGGCGGCGCACAAGAGTGTACGGTGGTTCTCACGGCAGTAAACAACGGTCGATCCCACAAATTTCACGGGTTCGTTCGTATCTCATCGGCCGTTCACGGATTTCACGGTGGAGCGGCAGTCGGCGTTCACGGGTTCCACGGCGGGGCATAAGTCGGAGATGGTGATGGTCTGGTGGTGGTGACCATGACAACTGTGTGTCTAGGGTTCCGGCGAGGGTACCAGTGTCTCTCATAGTGTCTCTCATCGACCGATCTAGATACAGAATGGGACACTTGAATGTTATCTTGAACAACCGCAACGTCATTGACTTGAATCGACCGATCTAGATACAGAATGGGACACTTGAAGGTGATCTTGAAGTCAGAGACTTGAATTAGAGACTTGAATCGGTGTTCCAGCGAGAATTCAGGTAATCTCTTTTCGTCTGCATCTCTCCATTTTTATGCAGATCGGTTCATCGTGTAGTTAGTGGGCGAGCGTGAAGGAGATGGGCAGTGACTGTAGGTTCACCACCGTCAATCTAACATCGCGGTCACAACTACACCACCGGACCATCCTGGATGGGTCACTGCGGATTGGACATTTGTAAGTGTTTATTATTGTGTAAATCGGTGTTAATTTTAAGTTTTTTTTTTCTGTCAGTATGTCGCTTTTGAATTATTACATTTACTATATTTGAAGTGCTTATGTAAAAGTGAATAAAAATGACGTCAAGAGGATATGAGATTGCTCTGATTGGCATAATTCAGTATTTCTCATCTTTATAAGTTTTTCGTGACTGATATGCACATGCGCATTGCAGTTTATACGGTTTGAGACTAAAAGGTATTATACATCTATACTTGTAAATTATCTATACTTGTGAATTATACCACTGCATTAAAATGATAAGCAATAAATTATACTGCATTGAATGATATGTAAATGTGCATTATGTTGACAAATACATTATGTCGTTATATATTAAATGACAATGCACATGTGCATTATGTGACAATTACATTATGCACGTGTGCATTATGTAGACATTATTATGTTGACAACTACATTGTGCACATTTGTGCACATGTGCATTATTTTGACAATTAAACTATGTAGACATTTAACGACAATCCGTAACCATCACAAATTAATCATCACATATAAACTTTTAGCCAACCCAACGGTACATAACTATACATATGTTTAAACATCACTAATACCACCTATTTATCATTAATAAACATCAAACAACTAACTTATTATTTTCTTACGTATATTACTTATCATGCACATGTGCATCCCATTACCACACCCTGTAATAATTACAAAATTTTAAACAACTCTTCTTTATTATTTACACATGAACAGTACAGGAACAGTACGCCTAATGGCGCCTAATGGCACCCCATATTGGATACCCGATGTTGACGATGATCCCGAAGAATCTGCATACATACAAGAATCTGAGCAAACTCTTAGACGTTTAACCAGACCACAAGTCCGTAAATCAACCAACCCGACTTATTATTCTTGATTGAACTATTTACGATGATAAACGTTTTGCACTATATGTTTGTTTTCAAATGTTTATGATTATCATCGTTATATTTTGTTATCAATTACCTATTGTATGTGTTATACTTTGTTATCAATTACCTATTATATGTAATCGTTTCAAATTTTATTATTATCCATCTAACATATATGACCAAACTTACTATATTGACAGAAAAATGCACATGTGTATACATGTTTACTGTTTGACTCCATATGGTTACTGACATGAAAAAATGCACATGTGCATACACTTATTTAATTATGGTTACTCAATATTATATGCACATATATTATCTCCACTTTGGGGTTTCGATAGTTCACTAGCACCAGTTCATGGTCTTCTCACTCGGCCGAGAGGCATTCACGGCGGTTCACGGCGGCGGAGAGCCGTGCACGGTGGTTTTCATGGCATATAGATAGTTGTGTTCATGTACTTCATGGCGGTTGCAGTCGGCACGATGTTTACAATGGCATATGGTGTCTTCATGTCGATCCTCGTATATCCTATGAACCTCATCATCATACAACATCTGATGCCGACTTTGGTGGTCCATCTGTTGTCAATCCCTTTGATAGTCACAGAATTATGTCTAAAACTATTGAAAGTCGACATACCCTTCATAGGTTTGAAATTCAGACTCTTGACTCTATGTCTACATCACTTTGACTACACCTACAAATACAGATCATCAAGAATTGCAATTCATTCGATTTGTGACTAAAGGTATTATGTTGACTGTAAACGATGTTTATACTTTTGTACATGATATTGTATTAAATGATGTGCACATGTGCATTATATTGACTGTAAATGATGTTGTATTAAATTATATGCACATGTGCATCATGTTGATTGTAAATGATATTGTATTAACTTATATGCACATGTGCATTATGTTGAAAATTATACCATGTCGTTGATGTATGGATCCTATTTATGTATGGATTCTGAACAGGTGCCTTATGGATGACTATCCAATTATGTACAGAATGGCATTAAACAAGGGGTCTTGGGTGGCGGACAACTACAAAAAAAATGGAAGAACAAGCCGACAACCGGGGAGGCATGGGTGGAGTTTATGCATCTTATGGCGTGCTGAGAAACACCAGAGTGAAGACGGGTCAAGATGGGTGGGGTTGGCACTGATGTTGATGCTGAATTCCCTACTCTAAATATAACGTTTAATCACTAGGAGGACATTGTGATGATGTACAACACTTATGATACAACAACTGGATTTTCCACACGCAACTACTTACATATTGATTATCACTTATTTTTTGTTTACATTCACTGTTTATACTTATTGTTTATCTACTTAACGGTGTAATATTCATTGTTTTATTCATTTCCATTTAACATAAATTACCAATATGTCCACTGTTTCAACACATGCACATGTGCATTACCCAACGCGTGCATCTTCAACATTGAAACCATAGCATCTAAACTTGTCGATTCACTGTTTCTAATGTCATTATGTTTTAAGTGCATGTACTCAATTTTCAATCCACCTATTATACATTGCAACGTATACATTATGCAGATGTGCATTGCCACCATATACTATGTCAAACAACATTAAACATTACTACCTTTACGTTATGCACATGTGCATTGCCAACATAATTTATGCCACACATTATATCACATCAATATGTGCCTGGGCATTTCCAACATATATTATACCAGACACCATACAACATTGTAAACTACATGTCCTATACCAAACACCATCATGAATTACCACTATGCATTATAATATATAAATATGCACATGTGCATAGGCAGCATAATCATTTATGTCACAATATTACACACTTGTGTATTTCTAACATATACTATACCAACCACCATATAACATTTGAAAACGTTGTAAACTGAATATAATCATCCGGTAACACATCATATATCACGACTATGCATACTAATTCACCTTATGCACATGTGCATTTCCAACATATACTATACCATATTACATCAAATTATGGAATTAACAATCACATAGTTGTCATTATCCAATAAACAAATATAAATTATCGTTAAAAGAAAAAAACTAACATATAAACCATCATACAAAAAACAACCATAATTTTCAATATAACATCGTTCTATCCAACTTTCTTTCATTAATGTTTTCCACTGTCTTGACGCCCTTATCATCCATCACATAAGATCCATCACATCGTGCATTCGTCTACTTGTCCTATTCGTTGTATTTCTTTATCCTGCCGTAACTGCACGTGACATCAAAGAACATCGTTCAACGGGAAGTAACAATTGGACGCACATGTGCATATATTACCAACTGCATCATCGACTAATAAAAAACCTTCTTTGGCTTTTCACTTAACACTTTTGTATTCACCTTCCTTATCATCTGGCAGTTTTGTTGCCGCTTTGTCATTCGATCTCAACAAAAGTGTTATTTTCTTCGCTTTTTTCAGTTTTTTTGCCTACAATAATAATTGAAACATAATATAATCAAACATGCAATTTCAATTAGTATGTGCATTGTAGATCGGTTTTTGACCCAAACGAGTCGTTCAGAAGAGATTTTATCAGTTTCAGAAGCGGAAAATAAGAAACTTACTTTGAAACAGCTTGGTTATCACTTTAAACACTGATTTGATTGATATAATAGCAATTACAATCAGTCTTCACACCGGCAGCACCTCGGTATGGAATCTATACTTTCTACCTGGTCGCTTCAAATGAAATACATGACACATATATATAGTGTTTGCTTGACAGCTTGAAATGACACATACACATTCAAGCTGTCACACATGTTCAAGCTATCACACATGTTCAAGCTATCACACATGTTCAAGCTATCACCCTTGTTCAGAACCGCAACGCAACCCAGACTCGATATAAGACGAAGTCGACAGATGAATGCACTAACAGACTCCCCCTCATATGTTGACGAGTCTTAAGTGTCGAGTCTTCACAATATTCAGTCTTTATCAGTCTGAACGCTCTCTGAAATATCTCACAGTGTAAGCATCTTCAAACTTTATCTCCTTCTCCTCTTCAACATCAACAGACTCCCCACGAACAATCTCTACTCGGATGTCTTCAGACTCCCCCTTTCGATATACTGGGATCGCAGTCTGGAAATAGTTATCACCTTGAGATCAAATCCTGGCTTTAAATCTGTTTAAGCTCATCACCTACACAATTCTCATCAAAACATAAGTTTTTACTTAAATCAATAAAAAAAACTTATTAGAAATAGTTACATCAAGTTCAAATTAATGACCTCGATTAACTAATCAAACTTTTTCTTTCTCAAAACAAATTTCTTCTGTTAAACACACACTCCCAACCCTGTTCGTCAAGTTCAGCACTAAAATTTTGAAAATCAGCTTTTCAACATCAGTCGTCTAAAATCTTTTTGGATTTTACAAAATTTAAGCTAAAACACACCAAAAATCTTTTTGGATTTTTGATATAACCGAAATGAAATGCAGAAAAAAAAATATTTACATACAATATTTTTTGTAAGTTTGCGTAAGAGGATCATATCAGTTTTTGAGACAAATCACCAACACCGTTAAGCTTTAAACATTTTAAGTTCTAAACGATTCACGTTGATTGACGATATTGTTGTCCTCTTAAACTCAATCTAAAAACTTTCGAAATGCTTACCGATACGTTAAAGTATATTTAGATAGCACTAAATTCTTATGGACCCCACGATCTCAGCATATCCCCTCATCATGCAATACACTGACCCAAATAATGCCTTTAAACTTTTATCAACTGTGATTTGTGCGAAAATAAAGCAGAATGTTTAAACATTAACAATCAGGTCGATACTTCCGTATACGCAGAGAAAGTACAATGTTTAAACAAAATAAGAAAAATAAAACAAGTTGAAGTTGTTTAGGCTTTAACCACCAGGTCGATACTTCCGTATACGCAGAGGAGGTCCAAAGCTTAAACGAAACACCAAAGAAAATAAAGCAGAACGTTTAGGCAATAACATCCAGGTCGATACTCACGTACACGCAGAGGATGTCCAATGCTTAAACAAAATAAAGAAATAAGACAAGTTTAAATCTTTGCAAAATGAAATGCACAATCACAGTGACTTTTTAGCAAAGTTGTGAAAGTTCACAAACTTAACCAGTTTTATGTCTTTCGACAATCAACGATTACTGAGTAGGCACACAATCAAGAAGGACAAAACTAAGTACTATGCTTTCGACCATGTTTCCCACTAGAACTAGGCTTTTTCATTTAGTTTGTATCGTTATCGCAAATCTACTAGTCTAGCTGAGCCTACTGTCACATCTTTAGTGAGATCATTTATCACATTATATCTTTCCATTTCTTTAGCATGCTGTGACAGTCCAACTGATCTACTATCATTTCCTCTTTTTCACAACAAAACTCATTTTTGCATTTTTTTTTCAATGTTTTTGTAATTTTCAAATTTTCAATTTTTTTTTTTAAAAATTTTTACTCCCCCTAAAATCAAAATATGTCTCAATTTTGATTTTCTGGGAAAATTTGAAAACGAACTGTACAAGAAATGTGACAACATGATGAGAATCACTTCAATTCTCCATTCACTTGGCTTGAACAATCAGAACTCCCCCTGACAACAAAACATTTTCCCATAGTGATTTCAAAACACTTAAGTTTGTTTTAATCAAAATGGTTTTTCCGAAAAATTAATTTTGTGAGTCATTTCTCAAACATGGGGATCATTCATCACCTTGTTTTCTTCAACCACTTGTAAAAACTAACATTTTAAGATCAATCCTCAAACATCACTTGTAGAAAATCAAGTACAACTTAATGTCCCTGATTTACCACTTGTAAGTTCGAAATGTCACAAATGTGAATTTCTCAAGAAAGATGCCGATTCCTGCTCCACTCTTACCAACCTGGGATCTCCGGCAAGTCAGGTTTTTCTATTTAAACAGATACACCCAAGCCTGACGGTCCTTGGGTGATTTTGAATTCTTGTTCAACAATGGTGGAAAATTTGCATCATCCATTGTTAGACCAGAATTCTCAACTTTTACCTCAATAAATGGCTCCTCTGGTTTTAATGAACCAGAATCATTGCCTGAATGTGGCTTGTCTGACTTTGATGAGATTCATCGCCAACATGTGGCTCCTTTGTTTCCGAAGAAACAGATTCATTGCCACAAACTTTCTTCTTCTTCTTTCCCTCTTTCGTACTCAGATTTGTATCTGATGAATGCGTTTTGCTTGATTTGTCATTCTTTGGCGAGCAAGACGATTTATCAGAACTTTTATCTGTTTTACCAGTTGTATCCGAGGAAAAAATCCTTTCGAGATACTCTCTTGCCTTCTTCCTCTTCTTCCTCAGCCTGTCTTTTTGCCCCTGTGAAAGCTTCACTTTCGGTTTTAGAAGTTTCTGTTCTTGAACTTTAGGTTCTTGAACTTTCTGTTCCTTGGGCTTTGCTTTGACAATGACTGGTTTCTTTGCCACTTTCTGAGATTCAGCCCTCGATCTTCCCTTTGATCTCATTGGGCAATCTCTAGAAATACGGCCAATGATGTTGCAGTTAAAGCATCTCCTTGACTCAAACCTCCAACTCTGGCAGTTAACAGCAATGTGTCCTTGATAACCGCATCTGTAACACACTCTGTTATCGTACCAATCACCATTTTTAGTCCAAACATTTAGATCAAAGCATTGTTTGGCTTAGTGATAATCTTTCCTCCTCTTATTTGCTGGATTTAGCCTTTGAGCTCTGTGGTCCGACCTGCACCACTCATTACCAACAATTTTTGAATTTTCATTTTTTACTTTTTGTAATTTTTGATTGCGATTGGATGATTGATCTGATGAACTTTTATTTTCTTTTTGAACATTTTTAAAAATTTTCTCTTTTTGTTTTTGTTCCACTTTCTTCTTCAAAGGTTTTTGCTTAGAGCATTCTCCTTTTTCAGTTGATTGTGGAACAGTTTCTTGAAACTTTTCTTTTAACTTCAAAAATAAATTCTTTTTCTTCATTTTTTCGTTTTCATCATCAGATTTTTCATCGCAATCTTCAACTTTGACTTTATCAAAGTTTGTGACATTGTCACTTATTGGAACTGAATTAATAGGTTTTGGACAAGGAATAGTTGAAGTATTCACAAACACCTTCAACTTTTCTTCCCATTCCTTGATTTTCTTTTGGGCACACTCTGCTTCCTTTTCAAGTCGAATAATCTTTTCAAGATGAGAATTGATTGCAATTTGTTTTTCAAGATTGTTTTTACCAAACAAATCTCTCTCATCTTCTAAAATTTTTATTTGACTTTGAAAATCTTTCTCAATTTTTACTCTTTCATTTTCTAAATGTTGTATTTGATTTTTCAAAACATTTTCTGATTTTTTAAGATTTTTGTTTTCTAATGACAAACTCTCAACTTCCTTCAAGAGTTTGTCATTTTCAGATGTCAACTTCTCACAATTTTTCAGCAAAACAAGAATCTGTTTATCATCAGCTTTTGTCTCAACCTTTAAAGCTGAAATATTTTCAATCTGTTTCTTTTCCTCATGAACACTTTCATCCTTACTCTCTTTTTCTGATGAATGATCAAAGATAGGTGCATCTTCTTCAACCTTTTTCTTTAATACTGGTTCAGGATTCACAGATACAGGTTTTTCAGATTCTACTTTCTCAACCTTGACCGATGGAACTTGTTCAATCTGCTCAGCTCTAATCTCTTCTTTAACAATAATTGCCTTTTGATTCTTTCTTTTTGAATCTTGTTTTTCTTTCAATTTTTCAATTTTATCGGCATAAAATAACTTTCCACTACGTTGATCAGATGGAAGTTGTTGTTTAAGATATTCAAGTTCCCTGATTTCCTCTTCATAATTGTCACTCTCTTCATCAGACGAGTGATCAAAAACCGGAACTTTTTCCACAACTTCTTTTGCTGAGACTGTTTCTTCTTCTTTCTTTATCCGAATATACTGCTGAGATTCATAATGCTCATATGCCAACACTTCTTCAAAATCCATGTTTTCAGTAAACAATTTCACAAACTCAGCTTTCAAACGAAATGAAGTCAACACATGCAAAACTAATTGATCCTTACATGCAAAAGACGACAAAATATTTAATCTTTCAAAACTTTTTGACTGTGCCGCAAATGATAGATGTTTAGTGATTGGGCCAACTAATTCAGATCACATGCAATGATCAACCTCAATTCAGATTGGGCCTATAAATCCACTAACTCTACAAACTCAAAATGTAATAAATCTGATTGGGCCAACACTTTATATTATCTCACTTGTAATATACTCACATGCAACAGATTAATTGTTAATGTATGCTGATTGGGCCGATTCTTTAGTGGATTGACACAATGTAGATCACATGCACACTGATCAACTCCCAATTAATTCACATGCAAACTGACAATCTTCTATAACGTTTCACACAAACCGAAGATAAAAGACAATACCACTTCGGGAATGATTATCACGTGAATGAACGATAAGTCTTGAAATAACAACAGTCACATGCAATCTGATTTAACCGACAACTAAATAAATGTTCAGCACAAATCATTGAACTTTATCACCCGAAATACAATTCAAGCAGTCATCATATTCAAGCGGTCAGATGTTTTCAAGCGGTGTCAACAATTTTTCAAGCGAACAGCCAGTTTCAAGCGGACACACGATACTTAGTTCGCTTGAAATGTCAATGATGTCAACAAATACGAACAACTTTCAAGCGAGCAGATGATTTTAACCAGTTTTTAAGTTGATTTTAGTGCTGAAACTTTCCAGGATTTGTTAATACATGATTACGCACAAGATGTGTGAATTTGAGTCGATTTTAACCGTAAAAAATTTTAATTTTGAAAAGAATGGTGTAGAAATCAGAAAAGTGACGAAAACATGCTGTTTTGGCAAGATCTCTTCCTCCTGAGCTCTGATACCACTTGTAGGATCGGTTTTTGACCCAAACGAGTCGTTCAGAAGAGATTTTATCAGTTTCAGATGCGGAAAATAAGAAACTGACTTTGAAACAGCTTGGTTATCACTTTAAACACTGATTTGATTGATATAATAGCAATTACAATCAGTCTTCACACCGGCAGCACCTCGGTATGGAATCTATACTTTCTACCTGGTTGCTTCAAATGAAATACATGACACATATATATAGTGTTTGCTTGACAGCTTGAAATGACACATACACATTCAAGCTGTCACACATGTTCAAGCTATCACACATGTTCAAGCTATCACACATGTTCAAGCTATCACACATGTTCAAGCTATCACACTTGTTCAGAACCGCAACGCAACCCAGACTCGATATAAGACGAAGTCGACAGATGAATGCACTAACATGCATTAAACAACCTTTTTCATCACTGTAACGATATGAATTCGTGCATCTATATGCACATGTGTATCACATATTCTTATAATGATGCTTAAAATCAACCCATATGTAAAGTTTAATGTTATGTGCTCAAATTCAGTATGCACATATGCATCAATTTAAACAACAACATCAACAAAATCTAATTACACAGAATCATATACACGTATATTAAACAAAGCTGCTCATGTTTGCTATGCACATGTGAATCACATGAAACAATAACACCATCATACCCTAATTACACAAAACCACGTATCTTACACAAAACTTCACAAGTTCACTATGCACATGTGCATTACCTAAAACAACAACACCAGCATTTTCTAATTACCCAAAATCATATACACGTGTCCTAAACAAATCTGCTCAAACTCACTATGCACATGAATGATACTATTAACTTTATTTGGTTCACATATACATAATAGGTCGGGTATGGCACTGTATAAGATATGTGCGATAACATAACAAGCACAGTTAACATATCAACGAGTTGAATCACATTCATATAAATCATTGATGGAAATCAAAATTACTGATAAAAAACAGATACCTAAATAACAATATATATATATATATCTACTGGTAATAATCAGATCCTTACCGAGTGTACTGATAAAAAACAGATACTTAAAGCGTTGCACTTTGCCCTATTTTTTATCCAAAGAAACCCAAGCGTGTTAACTTCCTCCTTCGGACGTGTCAGATTTGTTTGCTTCCTATTAAAAACATCATTCATGTTTCTCCATATTAATAATAGCATAATCTGAATGATTGAGATCATAACCTGTTTCTATTTTTTAGATCCGCAGTAGCGTTGATGCAGATACACAAAATCCTTCAGATCTAGCCCGAATATTGATCCCAACTTGCACCATTCAGCGACAAAATCCCATAGACTTTGAGCCAATCTGCATGAAACAAAAAGTTGGCTCGCTGTTTCGTCCCCATCATGGCAGATCTTGCAATCAAGGGCTGGAATTTGGACATTTCTTCTACTAAGATTCGTTGTTGTTGGTAGTCTATCCAAAACAAGCCTCCAAACCAATAAATTTATTTTTAGCGGCACCCATCTGTTCCAAAAGAACCCGAAACCATCATTTGGAAACGACTTTTCCTCGATTATCTTCCTGATGTTACGAACTGTAAATAACCCTGAGGATTCTGGAGACCACATCCATCTGTCGGAGACCACATCCATCTGTCTGGACCCACCTCAAAAGAGACCACATTCGCTGCATAGGTTAAGTCCGACAACTCAGCCAGTTCAGACGGGTTAAGTTGCAGCCTAGATCATTGGAGATGCAACGTTAGTTGTCCGTTTTCTACCCCCATCCGCTCTTGTAGAAACGCTGATTTGCGGCGTTCCAGTTCATATAAAAGTGTGTACCTGTTGCACAACGACTGGTCACCCAACCATACTTCCTCCAGAATGTTACTTAAATTTCTGAGCCCGCTTAAACAACGACATTAGATCCACCCCCAAACCTGCAAAATCTTTGGAAATATTGGCAATTTGTTTCCACGTACCAGGCGCGAACAATTTAATTGGAATGACCTTATTAACCTATTCTAGCAAATTATGCACATGTGCATAATTATACGCATTTGCATCAATATGACTGACCCTTTTAAACTAATATGGCAAAATATGCATATGTGCATAACTATGCACATGTGCATTAACATTACTGACCTTATCAACAGTTTTGCTTCACTAAAAAAAACCCTAACCCGTAACAAATCCAATTTCGTATTACCACTAATCATATTTAACATTAATCAGTAACAAAATTACATACAAAAAAGCACATAACTACCACATTACAGATTGTGCTATCACATAACAATTGCCCCTAATCCCTCAAAAATTATATACATCACACCATTTTCACTAATGCATATAAGAAACGAAAATTAAGCCTCATATTCACATATAAAAGATATGAATCGGTGATTAAGCTTCACGCTAACATATAAATATGCAAAACAAAGTGTATAAACTTACAAATTCGCGGAACGGTGTAATGATGCTGGATATTCCGACAATAACTAGGTTATGGCAGTTCATTGGACGTTTGTTCTTCAAATTCTCCCTAATTATGCCACAATCTTCAATGATTCTATTCTTTTTTGCCCTAATTTCGCATATATAACGAATATATGCTCGATGACTCTTTTATTTGTGCCCTAATTTCGAATATACTACGAATAAAGGATGAATGGTAAGATCGAGATGACGAATTTTGGAGAATCTGGAGTGACAGATGTGAACTGATATGACGAATTTTGAAGTCCAGGAGTATCAGACGTGGGTGTTTAGGAGGAGGCTCTTAATGTCAGGTGTTTAGGAGGAGACACTTAATTTCAATTTTGTTATATATTTACAGTATTGCCCCCTGTTCACATTGGTTCTCGCGGTTTTCGCAATAAAGGTGGTTCTCGCATGAACCCTACCCTATATATATATATATATAGAGAGAGAGAGAGAGAGAGAGAGTTAAGTTCATTTGCGAACAACATCTTAATAGTAAATTGTGTAAACTAATCAGGACCATTGATTTTCTTTTTAGTTGTTAATGGTAGGATTATAATTATACATTAAATTAGTTTTAAATCTTTAATTTAATCATTGAAAAGTTATTACATAATTCCTATTATTAAATGATTATCCAGAATATCTTTTAAATTTAACAAAGATCATTATCTTAAATCTATAACAAGATCACGTCAGTTAAGCACTTCATAATATTCTTGCATTTTTCTTTCAACTACGTATTGTTCATCTTGACAATCTAACATGGCCGACCCAAAAAATAATCTTCAAAGTTCCAATGAATACGGTGATGAAGACAACGTTCCGATTAACGATAATGTTTTGTTGCAACAATGGATCGCCTAGGTGTGTATCGTATGATCTTTACGTATACGAATGTTGTGTTTTTTTTCTTATTCTATTCGTATTACAACATGGTTCGTCTGGTACATTTGTTTTCATGTGAATGTTTTTCCAATAGTATTTTGTTTGAGATTAATGATGTTGGTGTCACTGGATTATAGTTGTTTGCATTATGTCATCATGATTATAGATAATAAACATTGTATTTTAACATAGAATGATGCACTTCATGTTAATACACAGACGTATATTTGATAGCAGTAGCCAGGATTTTCGTGTTTTTAGATTACCCCATTGTTTGCACACATAAGTACAGTTCATGTTTTTAAGTTCGAATGAGCAGATAGAATTTTTTTGGTCATGGATGTTTATACATACACATGTGTATAATGTAGGGTAGGGTTTAATACACAACCATATATTTGATAGCAATAGACAGGAATTTCGTGATTTTATATTAACTGCCTTGTTATACACATACGTACAGTCCATGTTTTTAAGTTTGATTGAGCGGATTGATTTATTTTTTTTCTTGGTAATGGATGTTTATACATATACATGTGTATAACGTAGGTTGCTTCCATATGTGCCAGCGACACAGTTTTAATTGTGTACATCTGATCTGGAGTTCCCTTACCTATATTTAGAACAAAACTGTTAATTGGCTTTTTATAAAAATCATCCGCTTGTGCGTATGTTTATACTATTTGGTTTAACTTTCTTTTTTAATATAATTGTGTAGAGTCGGTTGCGAATAACATATATGAAAATCTGATGGGAGTAGGTATTGGACACCAAGTGTGCCTCCCGGATTCAAACATATCTGAAAGCTAGCTTTAGTTCTATAGAGGAAGCAATTGCAATGTATGAAGAGTACATACAACTAGCAGGATTTGGTACCCGTTTGGGTACTTCACAGAAAAAATACAGGCGACACAATAATTACAAATCGGCGATACGTTTTATGCTCTAAAGCGAACAAACCTAAACGTAAAGACAGTTTGGTTGATGCCATTAATTCAATTTCACCATCATGCCGATCCAACGTTAAAGTTACATTGTAAGGCCTGTGTTAAGTTCGTTCGTCTAAAAAATTCATCGGAGTACGAACTATATGACTTTGTTGAACAACACAACCATGGCTTTACCTCACTCAAGAATCTTGATTTATCACTAAAGCGAAGAAAGCTAGACTTTTCTACTCAAGAGTTTATAGCAAAATGTCGTAATGCTAATCTTGGGCCTACCAAATCCCACAAGGTCCACGTGGTTTTAAAAGGTAGTCACCATAATATCCACGACACGATTGTGGACTACAAAAGTTGTGGGCGCGATATCCGAGATTTTATAAATATTAGAGACACGCAAATGATACTTGAGAAATTCAAAGCACGTCGTGAAAACAAAGAAAATTACACATTTAAGACCCATATTGTTGATACGGAACTTCGGTTAATATTTTGGTGTGATGGCGTTTCTAAATCAAACTACGACGCATTTGGTGATGTTTTGGCGTTCGATGCAACGTATCACACCAATATGTATGACATCAATTCATTTTATAATGGATAAATTACACTTTTCGTCCTTTATGTTTGTAGGTAGTTGCAATGGATGACCTTTACCTTTAATAATTACAGCCACAGTCCTTTATTTGCAAAACATGTTACACCTTAGGTCCTTTGACCCTAACCAGGTTAAAATTTTCAGTTAAGTTATATCACATAAGGGTAATTTAGTCTTTTAACCAATTAAATTAAATTAAAAATAGTTTAATATAAAAACAATAAACTAAAATATATATAACATATCTCAGATCTGAGATCTCTTTCTCAACCCTTTCTTCCCCAACCAAACCCACCACCATCTGCCACCACACCACCACCGTTACGCGGCGTCGCCAAACTGCTGCCGCCACCACCACCACCCCAACCGGTTCCGTCACATCCTTCTCTCTCTCTCTCTCACATAACCCTAACCATTAAAACTGGTACCCAACCCAAATCAGAACCCACCATCTTCATCTTCAACCTAAACATAGCCACTCGACAAAAAAACCTGCAAATCGTGCAAACCTAAACCCTAGTCGCCCTGAACTGGAAACCAGATCTGATCCGACGACACCTAGTGCGGCTAGGGTTTCTAATCGCGGATCTTAGCGGAAATTCTTCAGATATTCTAAGGCTACTGGTAGCGAAAAGGTGTCGTCGTGGTGGAAGGGAATGGGGTGGTGATTGTGGTGGAAGCGAAATTCTTCAGATATTCTAAGGCTACTGGAAGGGAATGGGGTGGTGATTGTGGTGGCTGCGGTGGCGGTTGGTGGTGCTAGTGGTGGTGGGCGGTGCATTATTTGAATCTCCTTCAACACATTCTCATAATCCTCTCTGAAAATAAGTTTCTTTTTGGGGATTGATTTGCAGGCATATGCAACACCTGTTGATTTCTCTGTGCATAGATTGGGGTTTTTTGCTTCAGAACCCAAAAAGGGTTTTGAACTTGATTTAGAGAGATTGGGAACGGGTCTGTTTCGTATGTCCGGTCTAAGTTAAGATCCATCATTGTGGATGGATTAGGTGTTGGAAAGATGGGGATCGGGTGAACAAGCGGTTTAGATCCTCCATTAACGAGAGGTATCTGCTGTGAAGATGCCATTAATGGTTGCATAGCAGCTTGGCCCTTGTTGTGACGGAACGGGTTTTAATGGTTAGGGTTATGTGAGAGAGAGAGAGAAGGATGTGACGGAACCGGTTGGGGTGGTGGTGGTGGCGGCAACAGTTTGGCGACGCCGCGTAACGGTGGTGGTGTGGTGGCAGATGGTGGTGGGTTTGGTTGGGGAAGAAAGGGTTGAGAAAGAGATCTCAGATCTGAGATGTGTTATATATATTTTAGTTTATTGTTTTTATATTAAACTATTTTTAATTTAATTTAATTGGTTAAAAGACTAAATTACCCTTATGTGATATAACTTAACTGAAAATTTTAACCTGGTTAGGGTCAAAGGACCTAAGGTGTAACATGTTTTGCAAATAAAGGACTGTGGCTGTAATTATTAAAGGTAAAGGTCATCCATTGCAACTACCTACAAACATAAAGGACGAAAAGTGTAATTTATCCTTTTATAATTTCATTTTATTTTTAGTAAGTAGGTAACAAAACCTTTTCTTTCGAACATGTACGATATGATTTTTGTTCCTTTTACTGGAGTTGACCATAAAAAAGTGCATGATTTTTGGAGCTGGGCTGCTGCATAACGAGACCATTGAGTCATACACATGGCTTCTTCAAAATTTTCTTGAGGCACATAACAGAAAACAACCCCTTTTGGTATTAACGGTGACATTTGTGCCTTTTCAACCATTATACAATTCCGAAAAATTTCAAATCCAATAAAATCTTGTGTTTCATTCCCGGGATTTGTATAATTACATATGACATTTTCACATTTCAATCCTTGTACAATTTCGAACTCTCAATAGCGCTTTCTGGAAATTATACGTAAATTGATACGCAAACGTAATCAATTTAACGCGACGTACACTCCGGAACAAAGACATAAGCTAAACATACCCTAAATACCCTTTACATAACTTCGAAATAAGTTTTGAAGGGTTCGGTATGGCAAAAACATGCTTATTCGTGCACATGGACTATTTGCGTCAAACTGCAAAAGTCTACTAATTCGCGTATTTCTTAATACGGAACATGTAAGCACATACAAAAAATTATTGTAATCAATAAAATCTTGTATTTTATTGATGAGAATGAAAAAATTACGCAACGAATCATAATTTCGGTCGTTTTCGCGTTCGTTTGAGCGTTCGTCGTAATTAAGCGAAAAACACGACATTTGCTACTTAGGATTGATTGAAAGTTTTTATCACTGTTTGAGATTTTATTTTTTCCATCTTTATTGTCCAGACATTTGCTACTTACTACTCGATAACACTCATATTATATATATAATACTGTTACATACATTATTGCTATTTAAAACAAGATACCGATTTCAAACTCTATGCACATATGTATGTTTTTAAACAGCTGGTATATCATATGTTACTAATAGTAGTGTATTTCTATATATTATATATTACTAGGGGAAGGTTCAAATGAAAACCACTAGTTATTGTGAAAACTCGGAAACTAATTAAAAAAAGCCAAAAAAACATACAATTTTTTTTTTTTTTTTTGCAAACCATTTTTCGCAGGTTTTATTATATAAAAAAAAATTTCAAAAAAAAAAAAAAATTTTTTTGTGTAGTGCACATGTGTAATACTCTACACATGTGTATGTGTACTACACATGTGTCACATGTGCACTACACATGTGTCACATGTGCACTACACAAAATTTTTTTTTTTTTTTTTTTGAAAAAAAGTTTTTTTTATAGATAAAAAGCAGTGATTTTTATAAAAAAAAAATTGAAAAAAAAAATTTTAGGTGTTTTTTAGGCTTTTTTTAGTTAGTTTTCGAGTTTTCACAATAAAAGTGGTTTTCATTTGAACCATCCCCTGTATTACTAATAGCAGTGTATTTCTATAATATATATAACTGTACACAAGTGTACACATTTGCATAAGGTTGAATATAACACGAGGAACAAACGTCAATACACAAGTGTTTCAATTTCAAAACATAGGTCTATCAGATTCAATTAACTATAGCACATTTGATACAGAACATAAAAACCATTTGTATGTATAAGACACACACAAGTGTATATCAATTTAAAAAATAAATACTTTACGTTGCTCACAAGACGGTAAACGTCGCTTCATTCTAAAACATCATACCCAAGTTCCATAATGTGTGTCAAACCAAACCAACAAGCATGCCATACCGAATGTAAGTTTTGTTTTCCCAATTCGAAACAAAATATTAAACTAAACAAAATACTAACATCCAGGAACCTCTAACATCATACCATCAAATGTATATTATTGTCAAAAACTTAAACTTACTAATTAAAACTTTTTTTTCCTCTTTTCATATTCAACTGCTTCAGCCATTATTCGATCACGATGGTTGTTAACATTTGAACATACCTTTTTTACATTAATTTTATAGAGAAAATAAGACATAATAATAGTGTTTTGAAATACCAACATCCAGAAATAATGATTTGATTAAAAAATAAAGCTAGGGCTATTATAACTGAATATGCGAATTAGTGTTTTGAGATTTTTGGTAATAAAAGTAAACTATTCAGTCTCCTGGGTTTAAATAATTTGGTGTGGGTAAGTACAAAAATATCCCTTTCACATTAATTTTATAGATAAAAGGGTTATTGGATTTTATCACCCCAAACTATTGGCTATTGGCCGCTGCCACCCCCAACTATCATTTTGACGACCGTCACCCATAACTTAACACTTAGTGTGTTCTGTCACCATGTTGTTAACTGATCACTAACTTTTGATCCTGTTACTATACTTTTTGGGGTGTCATGGGGATCTAGGAAGGTTCTAGGGATCTTAGGACACCCCCAAAAGTATAGTAACAAGATCAGAAGTTAGTGATCTGGTGACAGAACATACTAAGTGTTAAGTTGGGGGTGACGGACGTTAAAGTAATCGTTGAGGGTGGCAGCGGCCAATGACCAATAATTAAGGGTGATAAGTACAAAAAAATCCCTTTCACATTAATTTTATAGATAAAATAATACATCATATTTAGCATCTTGCCATTTATTTATTTACTACGTATACAATTTACAACTTGAGGGAATAGTGCCAGACAGCTTGTCTGGCTCTTCCCTATTGGACCAGCTCATTTTTAGTATAATTTTATTCACAGTTTTAAATTACGATTTCGTCCTTTGTTTAAAATTACGTTTTTTACCATCAGCTCAAAATAAAATTATAATTTTGCCCCTAGCTTAAAAATACGCTTTTGCCCTCGGTTCAAAAACTCACTTTTAATTATGTTCCCAGTTTAAAATTACGGTTTCGTCCTCCGTTTAAAATTACGTTTTTGCCCCCAGTTCAAAATTTGTCTGGCACTTCCCTATTGGACCAGCCCATTTTTAATTTAATTTTATTCCCAGTTTAAAATTACGCTCTCGTCCTTTGTTTAAAATTACGTTTTTACCCCAGCTCAAAATAAATTTATTATTTTTCCGCTAGCTTAAAATTACGCTTTTGCCCTTGGTTCAAAAACTCACTTATAATTTTTTTCCCAGTTTAAAATTACGGTTTCGCCCTCCGTTTAAAATTACGTTTTTGTCCCCAGCTCAAAATTACGATTCTGCCCTCAGCTCAAAATTACTCTTTTGCCCACAGTTCAAAATGAAATTATGTTTTCCCCATAGCTCAAAATTATGATTTTGCTATTAGTTTAAAATTATGATTTCGCCTCTAGTTCAAAATATAATTACGATTTTAACCTCTGTACAGACATACATGTTATGAGGGATATATATATATAGAGTGGGGATCCTACGGAAATTGTATTTTTCTTAAAAAGTGTAAAAAGTCATAAAACACAATAATTTCAGGCATAAAACACACCTAAAACTCATAAATACTAGAATGAAGATTACTAAAACACTATATTCAAACTCTAATAGTCCATAAAAACTTCAAACACACCATCGTAGAACTATGAATATAAAACACAAAAATGCTAAACAACATAAAACACAATAATATTTGTCATTCCATAATCAGAGCCTTAACATCTAAAACACAACACAAAACCCACATACATGATGTTTTAGTAATCTTCATTATGTTATTTGTGGGTTTTTGGTGTGTTTTATGGTTGACATTATGGCGTTTTATGACTTTTTACACTTTTTAGGAAATTTGGACTTTCTAGCCAACTCCTAGCCTATATATATATATATATATAGGGAGAAGATCATGCGAGAACCACCTCTTATTGCGAGAACCAATGTGAACACAACCAAAAATGCCTAAAAATAGCTAAAAATCACACAAATTTTTTTTTTGAATTTTTTTAATATTTTTTATAAAAAAATCGCTACTTTTCTAAGCCAAAATTTTTTTTTAATTTTTTTTTATTTTGGCTTCTAAAAGTATCGATTTTAACATAAAAAATATTAAAAAATTCAAAAAAACTTTTTTATATATTTTTTTATTTTTTTAGACTTTTTTTAGATTTTTTTAGGTTTTTTGAGGGTTTAGTTTTTAGCATTTTAGCTTTGGGGGGGGGGGGGGGTGGGGGGGGGTAGGTTTTTTTTTAGGTTTTAGCATTTAGCTTGGGGGGGGGGGTGGGGGTTAGGTTTTTTTAGGTTTTTTTTAGCTATTTTAGGTTGTGTTCACATTGGTTCTCGCGGTTCTCACAATAAAGGTGGTTCTCGCATGAGCTCCTCCCTATATATATATATATATATAAAGAGAGAGAGTGCATCATGAGAAAACTACATATAAATAAGAAAACTAGAAAACTAACTAAAAAAGCCTAAAAAACATACCAATTTTTTTACAATTTTTTTTTATAAAAAATTACAATTTTTATACATAAAAAAAACTTGTACTGCACATGTGCATTATATGTGTACTAGCATGTGATTTACATGCTCACAATTAACTTTTGAGTTTAGTTTACGTTTTATGGTTAGCTTTTTTGGAGGTTTAGAATTAGGATTAGGTTTTTGGGTGTGGGAGGAGGGGGTTTAGGTTTTTTCGGGAGGGGTGGGGTGGGGGTTTAGCCTTTTGGTAGAAGGGTGAATTTAGGTTTTTGGGGGTTAAGATTTTTGGGGGGTGTCGGTGATGGGTGGGTTAAGTGGTTTAGGCTTTCCGTATTAGTGAACATGTGCAGTACAAAAAAATTAATTTTTTTATATATAAAAATTTGCAAAAAAATAATAAAATTGTAAAAAAAATAAAAAAAAAATTGGGTATCTTTTTTAGGCTTTTTTAGTTAGATTTTTGGTTTTCTCATTTAAACTAGTTTTCTCATTATCTATCCCCTATATGTGTGTGTGTGTGTGTGTATATGAGAACCACCTTTATTGCGATAAACGCGAGAAACAATATGAACATAACAAAATAAACCCACTACAGCACCCAAATCCTAACCCCCCCCCCCACCATCCACAAGCTAAATGCTAAAAACTAAACTATAAAGCTAAACCCCCCAATAACATAAAAAAAATCAAACCCTCCCCCCTCCCCTCAATTTTTTATGACGAAAAGTAGCGATTTTTTTGTTCATATTTGTTCACACGGTTCTCGCAATAAAGGGTGATTCCTAACGAATCTTTCTCCTATATATATATATACATATGGCGGTGTTCCGTCCTCTTCGCCGCACCTGGACGCCCCGAGGACAAGCCCCACACCAAGCAGCTTAGTATAGATCAAATTTAAGATCCAACCACATGAGTATGTAAGATAACAAAATATAGCATAACTTCATGAACCACATATGATGAATATTTATCAAATTATCAATTGAGACGTGTTTAACCAAATTAAACACTCACCTTGATAAATGTGGCTTAAATTTGATGGATTCTTGCGGTTCTCACAATAAAGGGTGATTCCCAGGGGTGGATCTAGAGCTAGGGAGGGGGTTTCCAGGAACCCGTTGGGATCGTAATTTATAGTATAAAGGTATATAGAAAATACTCAAGGAACCGCTTAATATTTTTCAGGGGGACCCTATAAAAAAATGTATGGACTGGTTTACTAGTAAACAACGTGCTGATTATACTTAAGGTCTCGAGTTTGAGTCCCCTAAGTCCTTTTTCCAATGTTTTTTTGCGTTCACAGACTCTTGCTGCAGTTATGGTTGCCACCCTGAAGGTAATTAAGATTGCATATTTCTTAGTTTTATGTTTGCCTTCAATGATAATATGGAGGCAATACTTTGTTTATTGTTCAATAAAAGAGACATACATTAATATTTCACGTTTTTTGATCTCTTGGTATAAAACATATGGGTCGTGGCTTGGTCGGCTTGGGAATGTTTAAGAAAAAGTATCAACCAACTATTCAAGATAAGATTGGTGTTTGGTTTGGTTTTAAAAGGAGAAGTTGTGGTGTTTAGAGATTTGGAAATAGGTTGACAAATAGATGAAACCATGATGAAGATCTTATTCAAATTATGGATATATTATTGCTTAATGGAATAACTCAAGAGGACACACAACTGTTCTAAGTCTCACATTATGTCTCTGCTACTTAAGTGTAGAAACTAGAAACATCAAATGATCTTATGTGTTCTGTTCGCAATGGCAGTAGACATGCTTTTTGGAGATGTGTTATTTTTCTCTTAAAAAAATAGACATGCTCTGTTGAAGTAACATATCTTTGAGGTGTTGGTGGTTTTACCTTAAGACAATGGGAAAGAGCCTATCTATTTATTTTTCTTTAACATATCCTTTCCCACTATTAATGTGAAAAAGTTAGTCGGTGTCACAACTTTTCAAAAGATGAAACCTCGTAGGGAATAACTTTAGGTATGTTTTTGTATTCGTAGAGACCATCTTATTTATATAATGTTCTTTAAATTTATCATGACGATACTTTTTTCATTATTGTATCTTTATATTTATAATTTTATATAACGTGTTTTAAATATATCATGACGGTGTTTTTTTCATTATTGTATCGTATTTTTATTATGTGATGAATCTTACCTGACCCGAACCGTCGAACCGACCCGTTTTTTTATGTTCGGACATATGAGATCGGAACATTTAAAAAAGTGAAGCCATTGGAAAAAACTTCTGGATCTGCCACCGGTGATTTCTAACGAATCCTTCTCCTATATATATATATATATATATTTAGGTAGAGGATCCTGTAAAAAGTGCTCAAAGTATGAGAAGTGTGAGAAGTGTATTATAACATTATATATAATACTATATAACACCATATAAACACCGTATAACAATACGTAATATCATATAATACCATATAACACTTTGTAACACTATATATCATTATATAACAAATATAACACTATAGGTTGTCTGATAGCATGTCTATGATAGATGTATAGTGTTATATTTGTTATATAATGATATATAATGTTACATAGTGTTATATGGTATTATATGGTGTTACATATTGTTATACGGTGTTTATATGGTGTTATATAGTATTATATATAGTGTTATAATACACTTCTCACACTTTAGGCCTTTTTTTACACTATTCTTACCCTATATATATATATATATATATATATATATATCATGGTTGCAAAAGTCGCTAGGCGCTCCCTAGTCGGTCGACCGGGGAGTTGAGAGTACTCGGCATAGGCGGAGAGTACTCGGACATGATAAATTATAAAGAAATTAGTTTTCGGAAATTAAATATATGTCTATTTACATAAATTTACTAATATTTATAACAAAATACGTGAAAATGATACTCATTATTTAATATGATAGTCATATAAATTATGTTTTATAATTTTTTAAGTCAAACTCGGCCCGAATTGACCTACTAGATCCGATTTTGGCCGAGTTTGACCGTGTTTGATCGATTCCGATTAATTAGTCGGAGTTAGAGAAAGTCGCCTCGGCAGCCTACCTTGTAGCGACTACTCGGGGAATACTCGGCCTTGGAAACCTTGTTTTACAACCATGATATATATATAGTGGTGTTCCGTCCCCGTCACCGCACCTGGACGCCCCGGGGACGAGCCCCACACCAAGCAGCTTAGTATAGATAAAATTTAAGATCCAACCACATGAGTATGTAAGATAACAAAATATAGCATAACTTCATGAACCACATATGATGAATATTTATCAAATTACGTGTTTAACCAAATTAAACACTCACCTTGATAAATGTGGGTTAAATTTGATGGATATCAAGACAGTACGCATAGGATTGGGATCATTTTAAAATTCATATATTTTATATAATATGAGAACCAATATATCGATGATAGGTCATAACAATAATGATATTTGTCGATTGGAATAAATAATAATAATAATAATAATAATAATAATAATAATAATAATAATAATAATAATAATAATAATAATAATAATAAGACCATGTGTAGTGGTTTGGGTGAATAATGCCCATACTCTAGTGCGTTTTCCGTCATGTGACAGTACAGTTAGCAAGGGGCATTATTGGGCGTTTTTCTAAAATGGGTGTTGTAGGGATGTGGGCATTATATTAAAGGGTGTAAAGAATTAAATAAAAATAAAAAAACTAACGAAAAAACCTATTGGATTAAAAAAGGGAATATTAAATGTTATTGGCCAAACACAAATGTTGAGAGCGTGATTTAAAACACGCCAAGGAAATGTTTTGACAAAAAACGCTGAATAACGCCCAGGGGCGAGTGCCGGGCGTGATT
>JARYGA010028955.1:0-68322 GCA_030545235.1 Helianthus tuberosus | reverse complement strand
AATGCTAGTAATTTCAGAAGTCAAGGTCAATATCAAAATCGATACCAGAATAATGGTGGTCGAACTTTTTATAACAATGGCTTTAGAAATTATAACAATCAAGCTTCTTGGAATCAAAATTCAAGGTACCAAAATCAAAATTTCCAAAGGTCAAATAGTCCAAACATATTTAGGAACCCTCAGGACCAGAGACCTTATGGAAATCAAAATCAAATTCCATCAACAGGTCTGAGATCCAAGACTCCAGTTAGGAGTAATGGATATTGGATGGATGTTCAAGTGGTTGGTGAATTTGGACGACCCAAGACCATTAAGGCTTGGGTCCCCCAATCTAACTAATTTCTTAGTTGGTGTGTGCAGGAGCTGCTAAGGAGGATTATCAACTTATGTTAATAATGGTGCTCTAGGCATATGAAGGGGGATGTGAGATTGTTGATAAATATTTATATTGATTGATTTAAATTGAAGTTCAAAGTGCTAAGTCGACACACTAGATAACCTGGCAGATCTTTATACTAAAGCTTTTGACAGGGCTCGCTTTGAACATTTAGTCGAACTCAACGGGATGAGGAATCCTGAATAACTGGTTTTTCATAAGAATTTTTGTAAATAGTTTACTGCTTTTCTTAAAAATAAAAAATACTAGTATTTCAGTATAATAAAATTACCTTAACGTATCATACGGTAATGGTACTTGAAATGTTCATGCATTTTGTTTAAGTGGACAAACATACTGGTAATCGTCTTGGACTGCTTTTCACGAAAAAATTAAATAAAGAATTATCTAATAGTGTGAAAACAGTTTGATTGTGCTGATATGATCTTCTTACCAGTGATTCTCACAAAAACAGAGTGTTTATTGCTTTTGTTATTTACTTGCTTTCAGAAAAATATAAAAATCCAAAAATAGTGTCTTTTCTGTTTAAAATTCTTAACGTACGGAAAACTGTTATTCTTGGAGGAATTGTTACTGATAGGGGGAGACGGTGTTAGAAAGTGAGTTCAAAATTTTAAATCATGCGGGTTATAGGGTGTGTGATTAAAAAGTTTTGCGTGTTGGTGATGAAATTGAAAATGCTTAATCTGTGATGCAGTTTAACTATCTCTTGAAAAAATAATAATTTATTTAACTTTGTTGAAAAATTCTTATGGTTTCTCGAGATGTTTGTTTTATAGTATACAGATTGAAGCAGTATGTTGCTGAGAAGTTAAAGTGATGAGTTGCTGTGAAGATGAGAGTTTGATTGGATGCATGGTAGAACCTCCTTTCTACATTGCAGACAAAGTTGAAGAGATTGAAGATTGCTATTCATATGCTAAACTGGAGTTTACTCAAACGCTAAAGTTTTTGAAGATTTGGTGATTGGATGCATCAGCTTAGGGGGAGTCTGTTGCTGACAGAAGCTGTTGAAGCTGAAGCTATCCAAAGACCAAAGACAGTGCAAGATTACATGAAGATTGCAAGATGACTAAAGACAAAGTTACTTTATGAAGCTATTGTCAAGGGGGAGTTTGTTGGTGCATGTTTGTGACAACAGCTTAGATTTGGTCTTTGGATATCTTGTAATTAGTTAAACGATAAACAGTTAGCGGGTTTAGCTTTGTAATAGTTTGATTATAGAGTTTGGGCTAAACAAAACCCACATTGGGTGATGGGGGACGAAATGGGCCTAGCCCATGTAGGAACCCATGCCTAAAGTTGCAACCTTGTGTTATATAAACAAGGTTAGGCTTTAGGGTTTAGGTTAATCAGCCAGAACATTGTTTGAGAGCAATTTCGTGAGAGTGCTTAGGCTTGGACGAAATTGTGTGGTTAGGGTTTAGATTGATTGTAATTCTTGAGTGATTGATAATCAATAGAAACCCAGGTTGAAAGTGATTTGCTGTTTTCTGTTTCTACTCATTCTGCTATATTCTGATCAAGAGGATTCCGCACTCTTGATTAGATTGACAATTCTGTGAAGATCCATACGAATAGGGGACCTACACTTTTTTTACTCTTTTTATCAAGTTTTAAATTTATAAAACACGATATAACACTATCACTCTCTACAACACGCTAAGGCAAGTGCACCCATCGTTAGCGTAGCATAATGGTGGTAAGATACCGAGGTCGTCCAAGGACACAAGAGCTTTTAATACCAGAATATCGTCGATGTCTAATGTAATCAAATTTTGAGGAAATATTTTTATTAAGTAAAATAAAGAAGCTAAATAAATAAAGAAACTAATAGACAATATAGAATCACTTGGCTCTGACTCATCTTTTATGTATCCTTTGATCATTTCCGTACTTTGGGTTTTAAAAGATTATCTTAGTTATAGTGGCATGTCCCTCTTTTGGAGGCAACGCTACCCTAAACCATATTGGTCTGAGTTAGCCGGGATACAGTCCCGCAAGGCCGGAATATTGAAAGATAATTAAGTAAGTTATTAATACAAAATGTGGCATGTCTCTCTTTTGGAGGCAACGCTACCCTCGGGCATATTGTTCCGAGTCAGCAGGGATACAGTCCCGCAATGCCGGTTTAAAGTTTTAATAGTAATTATTTATAAGGTATTCAAGCCGTTCTTACTTCCCTCGATTTGATGCTATCTGCCTCAAAGGAAGTCCTAATAAGTTTGAATTAAGTTCTCGCAGGATCTATACACTGAACGAGGAAAGAACTTTACCCATACCACCATTCTAACCCCCTTCCATACAGTTAACGTGCTTTATATAGACCGTAAAGACACCAAAGAGTGAATCAACAAAACATGAAGAGATGATAGTATAATGTTCACTTTAAATATAAAAAACTAGTTATTAAAGTCATCAATATATACCCAATTAAAAAGTTAACCAAAGATTGGAAATCAGAAGTAATACATAAATGACTTGTCTTCACCAAGTGATGTAAGAGATTAGCCAAGCATGGCCTTTGTTTGACAAAAACTTTTACGATCAATCTTGGATCCCGATACTACTAAACACACTCTAGAGATGGATGATGGATGAATGTGGTGGATGATGGTGGTATTGTGGTGGTGGCAGGTGTGAGAGAAGTGGCTTGCCATAGGATGGATTGCTATTGAACTAAGCACCCCTATTTATAGCTGAAAACAGAAGCTTTACACGGCCCCGTGCCTGGTGGGCACGACCCCGTGCATTCCTTCTTCTCTGTCTTCATTTAATGAGATTGTCAGTCCCGATGCTCACACGGTCCCGTGTGTCAACGACACGGTCCCGTGGCAATTGTACTTGTTGTACTATCCAAGATTTACATATCTGGAAGTTGACCACGACCCCGTGTCTCTTGTCTGCTTCTGTTTGTCTTCTTCTTCCTGGAATCTTAGGTGGGGCACGACCCATGCCTGTCTTCTGATTTGTTGTTTTTGGCATTGGGGTGAAGCTCATAGGGTTGGTATATTGTATCAACTTCCCTTCTATTGTATTTATGCTGGTTTTTGTCGTTAATTTGTTACTTTTGTACATTTAAGCTCTTTTAATCCTGAAAATCAAAAGTATATAAAGAAACACATTTTTTCCAATATTAGTACTATAAAGGGTTGTTTTTATACATTATTTGATATAATTTATATGTTGCAATTGGTGCATATCACTAGTCAACAAACATTAACTCGTATTTATAAGATTGATGTAGGAGAAACTAGCAGATATTTAAAGGGCTTATCTTACATTGTCACCGTTGAAACATTGATATTAATCTTCTTCCATATATGTTGGTCTTGTTTGACTATAAATTCAAATAATATTGTGATAATAAATGTTTACAACCTCATATTAGAGCATACGTAGTGGGGCGGTATGCCCTTTGATAGCGCCGGAATAGCGCCGTGAACACCAAAACCACCGGCGCCATGTTTCAGAAATTTGGGGGAGGCGCCATTATTATCGCGGCGTGAGGGAGGGAGGTTATCAAGCTTGGACCAATCAAAAAAAGGTTAATGTTTTTATAATTATTTAATAAAAACGAAAATTAATAATTAGGTATTGATGGGTAGGGGCTTTATGACTACGGGCTTAAATGCATAACGCCCCATAACGCCCACCCGTACACGTGGCGCGCCACGTGTCGCATAACGCCCACAAAGGGGCGTTATGACTACGCATGGCCTTAGGCAATGACAACTGTGAGTGCCAATGTTTTTGTTTATGGTTCGGTTTATGAACAAAAATGAAACTCAATATTTAATAATGTGATATATCATTTATAATATGACTAACTTTTAATCCTTGGAATGCCAACTAAATTGATTATGTCATCCTAAACGTGACTTGGTACATTTACTATAACAAAGTTATCTGATTTTAATGTTGTTTTTGTTTTTGCACAAAGTTAAAAAGAAATTATTTAGTATGTATGTTATCATACTTGTAACACCTATAGTGAGCAAACCATTACCCACATGCTTGGAGAAATGCATCGTTTATATTTTAATTGAGTAGCCTCTCCCACTGTGCTAACGCACTATCTGGAACCTTGAGTCCGATTGCGAATTATTTGCAAAATATACGATATCACTAATTTGGTTAGGGATTAGCAAAGAAAGTCTCTTTAATTTCTATGTTAATTTGACTTATGGATATGATTTGATAAAGGTGGATAATATGTTTTATAAGGTGTTATGTATATGTACATTGATATAATTCAAGTGGAATATTTGTTAGGTGCAAAACCTATTGTATAGCTTTGTAGATAGAAAAGCATGTGTGTTTGGTCATGCATACTGTATTTCAACTAAATGAAAAACATGAGTATACAATCATAGTTTATTATATTATTTTGTTCATCTTATCAAATGTTCCTGTTCAAATGTAATCATTTTGAGTCCTATAAATATAAAGAGTCAGATGCCATAAAGTTGTTAACATCTGCTATTGATTTCATTAGGCTACTTGTTTTCTGGAAATTAAGTGTTTATCTATATCTGTTGTTGCATTATGCTATTCTTATCAGGTTGTGGTTACATTTCTTACTCAGGTTGCTTGTTTTCTGGAAATTAGGTGTATATCTTGAATTTTATAAACCCAAATAAAATTTTCTGTTGTGATCTGTAAAGAAAATGTAGAAACAAATCACTCACCAATCCTGAATTTTAAAAAGAGAGAAAAATGTAGCAAAGAATTACAACAACAATCTGGCAAGATTAACATAATGAAGATTGAAGAACAACCAGTATAAAGAAGATAACAAATTGTAAGACCTTACAAGTATACAAAGTAGAATTAAGGTCTACCTATTTAATTTTTATTTTTATGTTTTGTTTTTGTGATTTGTTTCAAGCTAAACATTGAATCGAAAATGGCTTTAGATTGAGAAGCCACACTGAAGAGTCTTAATTGTAGTTACTTATGTTATCGGCACTAAGTTATGTAGTGGGTAGTTAATTATGTACTTAGTGGTAATTAACACATATTTATGTTTACTAGAAGGGTGCTTTCTGTTGCCCAGAATCTTCTTAACGAACAATGAATATAACAACGAACGAAATAAACACAAACTAACCTTGATTGAAAGAATAGAAATCGTGAATGTATGTACAAGTATGTGTATGAGTATGTTTACAATAGAAATATCTAACCCTATTTATACTTATCGAAGAGGTGCGATCCAATAGACGTGTCCCTTGTTGAACGGTTGCGTCTCTAGAATCTTGTGGCTCTCAATTGAAGATGAAAGGGTGTGTCTCTCCATGAAAAGTCACGTCCCTGTTTCTTGTTTCCTGTTGCCGCCAAACTTGAAGAGTCATGACCAGAGGGATGTGTCGCTCCAAACATGTAGGTTATCCACTTTCATTTTGTCGCATCTAGTCCCCGCACTTCTATCACTAATCTAATTCTAATAAAACTAACTATTAACTAATTACATAAGGAACCCTAATACTTATAGGATGTGAAGGAGATTATTGATTTCATTCACCCCCCTAATCTCGAACATCCTTAAGTTGCACCTTGATCTTTCTCCATGTCTTGCTTGCCATCATGTGCTTGTTGTAGTAGATCATTGCAGTCTTCTTTGATTGCCATTAGGAGAGTTGGTTCATCGTCTTCCTGCACCAGATTTGATTCTTCTCCTCTTTGATTTGACTCATGACAATCTGAGGCATAATGACCAAACTTTTTGCAATTATAGCATTTTATCTTGCTTAAATCCTTCCCAAACTTCCTTTGGTTGCTTCTATTCTTGTAAGCATTCTGTGATGAATCTTCATCATCTTCTTCTTGTTTAAACTTTCCATCACGCCACTTGTCTTGCGATGAATTGAGCCTTCCTTGTCCATTGTTCCCAAAACGCTTTCCACGACCATAGTTCTTGTCGCGTCGCGTATACATAAGTTTCTCTTGATTATATGCCGGGTTTTCATCCACCAAACCGGTCCTTTCTTCGTAGGCTTTCAACCTTCCAATTGTCTCGTCTAGCGTCGTTGTTTCTAAATCAGCGAATTGTTCAATGGTAGCAACAATTTGAACGAACCTTTTCGGTACAGAACTCAGAAGTTTCCGTACTAAAGTCGGTTGATCAAAAGTTGATCCAAGACCACTTGCCCTCGTGACAATGCTATTTAGTCTTGCAGTGAACGAATCGATAGTGTCTTCCTCCTTCATTTTTAACATCTCAAACTCTGTTTTGAGCGTTTGAAGACGTGCCTTTTGCACTCGATCTGCACCGACGTGCCTAGTCTTTAATGCATCCCAAATTTCTTTTGCACTCTTGCAACTTGCAACTTGTATTATCATATCTTCCGGTAGTGCTTGATATAAATAAGCGGTCGCCATCATATCCTTCTTTTCATCCACTTGCGTATTTTCTTTTGGTTCTATCATTTCCCATAATCCGTTTGCCCTCAAAATGGTTTTTATACGGATTGCCCATACCGTATAGTTTGTAGATTTTAAGATAGGACACTGAAACTGGGAGAACGAACTACCCTCTTTAATCACTACCGCGTTTGACGGAGAGGCTCCTCCTGAATCCGCCATAATTTCTTTTCCAACAATTTTCACTTTCCAAACTTTGGTTTTCTCCTAAAACCAAAATCTATGATTCCAAAATTCACACTAACTTTCTAACGTGGAATCAAAACAATTTCTAAACCTTATATAAATTCCAAGAAAAATAGAACGTAGAACCTGGAATTTGCGAACCGACCGACTTCTCTTATCGTGATTCTCCGCACGGTTTTCTGACTTTTCTTAACAACCCTCTTGGCTGCGTTTTTTTTTCTTGCTTGATTCGCGACTCTCTAAATACGAACAAAAAAAAATCAGCCCCAAACCCGCTTGATTTGCGACTAAACTTCTCAACCGAACACCCTCTTGATGCTTTGATATCACAAAACTTCTCAGATTTTGTGTCTTTTGCAAATTTCAAACAACCCAAACTTCTCAGATTTGCGATTGCTTCTTCAAACCGGAATACAAACTTCTCAGATTTGCTTCCGTCTTCTTTAATTCGAACCGTAGCCTCTTGCCGTGATTTGAATTAATAAAACTCAGAATCCAAACACCCTCAGTGATGATCGGATCAAAATCGAACACCCTCCTGATGACCGATTAACGAACGAACAACAATCGTACCCGCTTGATGCGATTGATGTTAAAACTTAACAAAGAACAACCCAATCAATGCCTCCTGCGTGAACAGAATTGTTAGGGAATTCAACCACCCGCCTGATGATTATCTTCCCGAAACGAATTTGAGCCCTAGGCTCTGATACCACTGTTGCCCAGAATCTTCTTAACGAACAATGAATATAACAACGAACGAAATAAACACAAACTAACCTTGATTGAAAGAATAGAAATCGTGAATGTATGTACAAGTATGTGTATGAGTATGTTTACAATAGAAATATCTAACCCTATTTATACTTATCGAAGAGGTGCGATCCAATAGACGTGTCCCTTGTTGAACGGTTGCGTCTCTAGAATCTTGTGGCTCTCAATTGAAGATGAAAGGGTGTGTCTCTCCATGAAAAGTCACGTCCCTGTTTCTTGTTTCCTGTTGCCGCCAAACTTGAAGAGTCACGACCAGAGGGATGTGTCGCTCCAAACATGTATGTTATCCACTTTCATTTTGTCGCATCTAGTCCCCGCACTTCTATCACTAATCTAATTCTAATAAAACTAACTATTAACTAATTACATAAGGAACCCTAATACTTATAGGATGTGAAGGAGATTATTAACACATATTTATGTTTACTAGAAGGGTGCTTTCACGATCGATGAAGAACACGGATATTGTCAGGGATGTACACAGTTTGGTTTGGTTATTAGCTTCAACCAAAACCGAAATCATCGGCTAATCTATTTTATTAACCAACTGTTTTTCAGTTCGTTTTATTCTATTCGGTTAAATTGTCGGCTTTCTGTTCAGTTTAATTTTGGTTAATAACAAAACCAAACTTGGGCTAATTTGTTTTAGAAAATACATGAAATAGAGGTATACATACATGAAATGGATGTATAAACACTACAAATATATGAAATATGAATGGTTCGGTTTGGTTAATTTCAATTAACTAGGGGTACCAAAAATATCGGATAACCGTCGGTTAATTCAGTTTTTGTTGATTTAGGTATGGTCTGTCATTTTTTGGTTCGGTTTTGTCTAACAGTTTGATAAGCTCACCGTTAGACACGTTAATCATGTAACATGTTGGTGCACTTGTGTCTGTACTTTGCCTGTATTTTGTCATGATACCAAACGATGTCTTTGTTAGTCTTGTAAGTTTGACCAAGTCAACCATCCTCCGGTTTGACTTGGCCAAACAGTTAAGCAATGGTTGTAATATGTCTGTGTCGAAGGATGTGTCATCGAAGGATTGTTTAGATCCTTCGATGAGCTCGAAAGATGAACCTTCGATAGATGAACCTCGAAGGATATCATCCTTCGAGGTATATGTGATCCTTCGGTAGGTTTCAGATCGACAGATGATCTTACGATCAGTCTGTCTGATCCTTCGACCAGATGAGCTGTGTTGGGTATAAATACCCATGTGTTGTGTTCACTTCTTTTTTAGACACTTGGAGAGAAAGAAGAGACAGACAGAAACAGAGAGAAGCATTCTGTTGAGAGCACACACACGAGTGTTTTAGAGAGTTTGCAAAACACATTTGTAAACATAGCTTTGTAACCGAACCTTTCTTCGTATTAATACAAGTGGTGTTAATCGGTGAAGATTGTGTGTTGTGCTTGTGCTTGTTCTATCTCGGTTTGCATGCTAGCTTGGTTTCCGCACTTGCTAGTGTGTTTGACATAACAAGGAATAGGTTTAACCTCAACCTCCGAGGGACCTACAAGTGGTATCAGAGCCGTGGCTCTTTTCCTTGTTAAAAACCGGGTTTATACAAGTCTTTGGAGTGTTTTGGACAAAAACTCACTTGGTTTAGCACCCGTTTTTAGTGTTTTTCTCGCTCTTCCAGACGTAAAAACGTGTTCTAAACTTACCGGGTGTGTTAAAGGCGGTTTGGGTAACTTAAAAAACTTGTTTTTGAGAATTTTGGTTATTTCCGGCCAAAATTCCGGCTTCTCCGGTGACCGGTTTCTGGATAAAGTCTGTCCTTTTTGGGTTATATTTTATTATTCAAATCTTGTTTTTGGCAGAAAGTATGGTCTGAGCATACCTTCTGCCGAAAGATTTCACCAACCCATCAACTTTTTCACCAAACTGTCACTTTTGTCAACTGTGTCAGTGCAGGTCGAAGGATATCCTTCGAAGTCGAAAGATCATCTTTCGATCAAGGGAGGTTCGATAGATAATCATCCTTCGAACATCCTTCGAAGTCTGTGACTTATCCTTCGATCCAAGGAATCTTTTCGAAGCATACATCTTTCGGTCTACAGTTCTTTTTCGAAAGATAAGGATCCTTCGTTTGGAGAATCTTTCGAAATCATTGTTCGAAATTCAACAGTGATCTTTCGAACACTGTTGATCCTTCGAACAAGTCTTGATCTTTCGAACTTAGTCTGTTTATGTTTAACAAGTTTGTGATTTTCAGGTATTATTATTCTTGATCAAAAATGAATCCAAGATGGGGTACTCCTGTTAATACAGAGATGTATTTTGGTACTCCGTCTCCGGATCCTGCATCGGTATCTTCTCAAGCTAATGCAATTTCTACCGGTCAATGGGCATTCGTATCAAATCAAACTCCAAGTATTCAAAGCATTCTCTTAAGCGAGAGCGAAACCGGAAGTTTGAATCGGCCTCCAAAGTTGATGCACTTATACGAATATCCAGGATGGATTGACAGATTTCATACATACGTCCTTGGACAAAATACAGAATTGTGGTTGCGGTTCATCACAGATTTCGATCAAACAATAGAGGTTGCCGCATCATCTGCTGCTACGTTTGCAGATCTTACGGAAGATCAGAAGAAGGTCTATGATTTGGAAAAGAAGGCATATGCCATTCTTACTCAGGCGTTAAGTAAAGATATTTATCATCAATTTGTCAGTTACAAGACAACGAAGAGGTTGTGGGACGCGTTGAAGACAAGGGGCGTAGGAAATGAAGCGACACGTCAATTGAGACGTGAGTTGCTAAAGAAAGAGTTTGATGGTTTTACTTGTATGGAGAATGAATCTTTAGGAGATTTGACAAGTCGATTTAATCATTTGCTGACTGAATTGGCAAATTTTGAGGTTGTTACAACTCCAGCAGAGATTGTGAAAAAGTTTGCAGATGCGTTGCCACCTCAATGGAATACTTTCTTGGAAATCATGAAGTACAATGGCACTTTAGCTACAACAACCTTCAATGACTTTGTTCAACTCCTGGAAAACAAGAATCAGGAAGAAACTCTCAAGGCAAAAAGAGTTCCCGTACCACAAAATCCTGAAATGTATTATGGAACTTCTAGCACTTCTACAAAACCTTCTTCACACGCTCCAATTCAAACAGCGTTTGTGTCTAGTACTGACATGTATGGCAATACTATCCAAGTTCCGGTCAAGCCTCCTCGAACAGACATGTATGGAAATCCGCTTGAACCAGTTCCCCAACCAGCACCACAACAGCAAAGCCAACGACCTATCAGAGCAACTGATATGTTCGGAAATCCATTACCTGTTCGATCTACCGGACCAACAGACATGTATGGGAATCCACTTCCTCCTCAATCTACCGCACCAACAGACATGTATGGGAATCCACTTCCTCCTCAACAGCAAGCGTGTTATGGAAGCACATCATCTGCTGGTCAACAATCAAAGCCAAATACAGTACGGCTCGACACCTCAAGCTTTTCTAAAGTCAGTGTGGAAGTAGCAAAGGAACACATGGAGCTGCTAAACACTTTGGTAAGCGCATACTGTGGATTAGTGGAAGGTCAGATTGGTAACATTAATCTGACACAAGAAGACTATCAGCAGATCGATAAAGAGGAGATGGAGATGATGGACATCAAGTGGGCCTTTGCCAGTGCTGTTAGGCGAGCAAAGGATTTCATGGAAAGAACTGGCAGAACCAGCTTGGAAAGCAAGAAAGACACCAAGTATGGGTTTGATAAGCAGGCTGTTAAGTGCTTCAATTGTGGTGAACGTGGTCATTTCAAACGTGAATGTACGAGGCCATCTCAACATGGGAACCAAAATCCTTTCAGAGGTCAAGGCAACAGGGCAAATCAGAACCAAGTAAGGAACAATGAGCGCACATTGGTGCCTGTCAACAACCAGAGTCAAGCAGGACCATCTAATGCCAACCAGGCACTTGTGGTTCAAGTAGATGAAGGTTGTGATTGGTCGCTTCAGTTGGGAAATGATGCTCCAGATGGAACAGCTTGTTTTGCTGAAGTTGTCAAGGATCTTAAACACGCCAGTGGTGGAGAATCTTCCACCAATGGTGTTGAATCTTCTGAAGATGAAGACAGTTCTGGTTATAGTGGAAGCTCAGATGAAGAATCCTCCACTTCAGGCAATGATCAGGAAGATGACACATCAACTGCGTCAGTTAATGCAGATATTGATGAGCTATTGGAAGAAGCTGCAGCAGGAATTCAAAGAAGATCTATTTTGGTGGATCAAGCTGCTTATTCTTCGTCTTCTCTCCATTCAGCCTTTATGGCTAATGTCGACAGTTCATCAAGTCAGGTATGTGTCGATGAACCTACTGCTGCTATTTGTGATAATTGTGCTAGATTAAATGTTAAATGTGCTGATTTAGAGACAAGCATGTCTGAGTTGCAAGGCAAACATGATGCTTTACAAGCTAGTTTGTTTGACTTGCAAGACAAACATGTTTCATTGAATGATAAGTGGTGTGAATTGCAAAGCAAACACGAGGCTTTGCAAGAGAAATATGATGTGACATTCATTCACAACCAGAAGTTGACCGTTGATCTTTCCAAGTGCACAGAAGCCAACATGTTTTATGAAAACCATGAAAAGGAATTTAAATCGATGATTGAAAAATTAAAGAAAGATAAAACTGAGCTGACAAAAATGGTTTCCAGAAAACAAACTGACATAAATTTGTATATAACTCGCCTTGAGGTAATGCAAAAGGAAATGGCTTGTGTCAAAACTGAAAGTGAGGCGATCCAACTTAAGCTAGACAGTTATTTGAGCTCTAGCTATGTGTTGGATCACATCATTGACGTACAGAAAGAGAAACGGGATGTCACATGCATTGGATACAAGCAATGTCCACCACCTGTGAAACACAATTACGATGCACTGCCTGATGAGGAATATAGAACTCACTTTGAACCATCTGTTCCTTTAGACGTTGATGAATTTGCTACAGGACTCGGATACAAGAAAGAAGTATCGTCAGATTCAGATGTGTCAGCAGATACATTTGTAACTGCTGAACAGAATCAGGATCCTCCAGTTGTGATTGAGGATGCTGATTCTTCTGATGATGAATCTGATGATACTGATTCAGCAAAGTCTGATGCGGTGATAAAAGAAGAGGACATACCTCTTGAGAATCATATTCTGTGTGATCCTCCTGCAAAACCCGCTAAGACTGTTGCAATCGAGTCCTCGTCTGAAAAAGAGTCGGAGAGTGTGGATTTGCTGTATACTCTTGTTGGTGATAATAAAATTTATTCTGACAAAGATTTTCCGATTAAGAATGTAAATCAATCCTTAATCAGTAAAGTTTTTGAAAATTCGACAAGTAAATTTCTGGGTAAGAAAGGATCACACGTTGTGGTAACACAGTGCCCTCCTATCCCAAAGGCTGAAGTTAGAAAACAATTTGGCAATCAGAAATTACCAACAGTGCAAAAACAGCAAAATCATACCAAACCTAAAGGAAAATCACCGACTCAGGGTCAGAAGAAACAGACCCAAAAGAAGAACAAGAATGTGAACTTTGTGAAATCTAAGGGAACGGACAAAATTGAAAAGTTTGAAAATCAATCTAACTTAGATTTTGTCAAGAAAGCAACAGTGATGAAAAGGAATGAACCAAATAGTTCAAAACCTAGTACCTCGGGATCACAAAGTTCATCATCGGCAAGACGATCACATGATACTTCGGGGTTTGTTGAACGAAGATCATGTTTTGAATGTGGTACAATTGGACACATAATTCGAAATTGTCCGTATTTTCATAAATTAAAAGCCAAAGAAGATGATCCCCGTGAACACAATCACCAAAAGCGATCTGTTTCTGTAAAACAAGATCCCCGACTTGTAAGAGAAAGGGAAAAGAAACAGAAACGCCAACAAGTCAAGGTGATTGAAAAGGCACTTAAAACTGATGTGGTTAAAAAACAATCTGTTTCAGTTAAGCCAGAAAACTCAAAACTTTCAAAAACTTCAAACAATCACGAAGTTAAATTGTTAAACAATCAAACTGGTAAAACTCAACAGACATGGAAACCTAAATTGACCACAAATTCAGGGGGACCATCACAATTCTTGAATCATCAAAGAATAGAAGTTATTGTTGTTGATGAAAATGGAAGACCCAAGACCACAATGGCTTGGGTCCCCATCTCCAACTAATCAAGTGAGTTCATGTGCAGGGTGTTCCAGGAGGAACTATCAGTAGTCATTGGATTGTTGATAGTGGGGCATCCAGGCACATGACAGGCGACATGAAGCTTCTCTACGACGTCAAATCCATTAGAGGAGGTTATGTTGCTTTTGCTGGAGATAAAGGCGGATATATTACGGGTGAAGGAATGATTTCCAACGGGGTTGTTAGCTTTGATAAGATCAACTTCGTACAACAACTTGATCACAATCTTCTTAGTGTTTCTCAAATTTGTGATAAGCAGTTCTCAGTACACTTTGATGCAAATGGATGTTATGTGCTGAAACCCGGCTTCAAAATTCCAAAAGAATGGATTCTCTTGTTGGCTCCAAGGATAAATGATTTGTATGTCCTTGATATGAGCCAAGCTATCACAACGTCTGCACAAGCAACTTGTTTCGTTTCTAAAGCCACAGAAAAAGACTCAATCTCTTGGCACAGACGAATGGGTCACATTCACTTACGCAAAATGAATCATTTGGTGTCAAATGAATTGGTGAATGGTGTTCCTCTTAAAAACTTCCATCTTCAAGACGTCTGTGTCTCGTGCCAAAAAGGAAAACAAACGAAGAAGCGACACCCTACAAAGAAAATCAACACGGTGGCTGTTCCTCTTGAACGTTTGCACATGGATTTGTTCGGTCCTGTCAAGCACAAAAGTATTAGGAATGATCAATATTGCCTCGTGATAACTGATGATTATTCAAGATTTTCTTGGGTGGCGTTCATGGCACACAAGAGCGAAACCTTCGGTATTATCAAAAACTTGATCATTCAGATTGAGAATTTGTATAACTTGAAAGTTAGGCGAATACGTAGCGACAATGGTACTGAATTCAAAAATCATGCCATGGCGGAGTTTTGCACGTCAAAAGGTATTCTTCACGAATTTAGTGCAGCTTATACTCCTCAACAGAATGGCGTCGCTGAACGTAAGAACCGCACATTGATCGAGACTGCTAGGACTATGTTGGTAGAGTCACAATTGCCGATTCCATTCTGGACTGAAGCTGTGGCCTCTGCATGCTACACGTTGAATCGAGTCCTTAGAGTCAAAAGGCACAACAAGACCTGCTTTGAGCTTATTAACAAACGGAAACCAGATTTGTCATATCTTGAACCGTTTGGAGCTCCGTGCACAATTATCGATCCTAATGAAAAGTTTGGGGCAAACGCAATTGAAGGATACTTTCTTGGGTATTCCACCCCGAACTTAAGAGTCTGGAATCTAGAGACTAAAAGGGTCGAGGAATGGTCTGAAGTCAGAGTACAAAGGCACACTTTACCAGTCAAATGTCCTGGTCAGCCTTGGATGTTTGAGTACGATGACTTTTTCAATTCGATCAATGTTGAAGCCGTTGAAGAAAACGCTGCGGCAAGGATGTTTTTCGAGAGTGACAATGCAACAGATTCACCGTTGGTTCGTCCCATTATTGTCAATCAAGAACCATCTTCAGTGAACAATAATGCTCTCGACAATGAGGATTTTCACGATGCTACCGAATTGAACGAATCTTCAGAGGATGATGAATTTCTAGATGCAGATCAAGAAGCTCCAACAACAGCAGTACATGGTACTTCAGAAGGTACACCTCCAGTGGATGTCCCTAGAACAGCTGAAGCTACTGCATCATCCTCTTCGTCAATTCCGGGTATTGAATTGGTTGTTGATCTCAATCTCAACAATCTGGGTACAAATATTCCAGTTCAAGATAATCCAGAAACAAGGATTCACAATACCCATCCTCAACAAAACATCATCGGAAATGTACAAAGTGGCATTCAAACAAGAAACATGTTGCGAAACAACAACAATGCAGGCTTGTATGCAACTATCCGAGAATCTGGTCAACAAAATGATTGGTCTTTCGCGTGTTATGTCTCACAGGAAGAGCCAAGAACTTGGAAAGATGCTTTGAAAGATAGCTCTTGGGTTGAAGCAATGCAGGAAGAACTGCAACAATTCCAGAAGCTTGGTGTCTGGAAACTCGTAGAGAAACCTGCTGGTTACAAGAAGATTGGTACCCGTTGGGTGTTTAAATGCAAAAAGGATGACCGTGGAGTCGTTATTCGAAACAAAGCAAGGCTAGTCGTTCAAGGTTTTCGTCAGATAGAAGGGATCGACTACAACGAAGTGTATGCACCTGTTGCACGTCTAGAAGCAATTCGAATCTTTCTGGCTTATGCCTCATTCAAAGGTTTCAAGGTATACCAGATGGACGTGAAAAGTGCATTCTTACATGGTGTGGTGGAAGAAGAGGTGTACGTCGAACAGCCTCCTGGGTTTGAAGATCCTATCCATCCCGATCGGGTTTGGTTGCTCAACAAAGCTCTATATGGTCTACATCAAGCACCGCGAGCTTGGTATGCAACCTTATCTAATTATTTGCTGGAGAATGGATTTCGCAGAGGTCTTATCGATTGTACTCTTTTCATCAAAGAACAAGATGGAGATCTTCTACTGGTACAGGTATACGTTGATGATATTATATTTGGTTCTACTAATGATGTTTTGTGTAGGAATTTCGAGCGCAGTATGCAGGATAAATTCGAGATGAGTGCTATGGGGGAAATGACTTTCTTTTTGGGCCTACAAGTACAACAAACCGAGTCTGGGATATTCATCCATCAGACTAAATATGTTGGTGACATCTTGAACCGGTTCCAGATGTCTGATGCAACGCCCATCGGTACCCCATTGCCGCAAAATCACAGAATTACTCCAGACTTGAAGGGTGAAGCTGTTAGCCCCTCATACTACCGCGCGATGATCGGATCTCTTATGTACCTCACAGCATCAAGACCAGATATAATGTACCCAACGTGCCTGCTTGCCAGATATCAAGTGAACCCGAAGGCCTCACATCTTGCAGCTGTAAATAGGATTTTTCGTTATTTGAAGGGTTACCCTGACACCGGTCTATGGTACCCTAGGGATAATAACTTTGACTTGATCGCATTCAGTGATTCTGATTTTGGCGGATGCAAAATCGACGGCAAATCCACAACGGCTGGATGTCAGTTTTTGGGAAATCGCCTAGTCACATGGCAGTGCAAGAAGCAGACATGCGTCGCTACATCAACATGCGAAGCTGAATACATTGCTGCCTCAAGTTGTTGCTCCCAAGTCCTATGGATCCAACAACAAATGCGCGACTACGGTTTTGAATTCCTAACTACTCCTATTTACGTTGATAATTCTGCTGCCTTACAGATCACTAAAAATCCTGTGCAGCATTCAAAGACTAAGCACATCGAAATTAAGTATCACTTCATACGTGATTGCTTTGAGAAAAGGCTAATCGATGTTGCTTACGTCCACACCGATGACCAACGTGCCGACCTTTTTACCAAAGCATTTGACAAATCAAGATTTGACTATTTATTATTGGTAAACGGCATTAAGGTCAAGCAAGAGTAAAACCAACATCGGAAAATCATTTTTGTAAATACCTTTGTGTTTTAAATTTATCTTAGTTTGTTGATTTTAGGGGGAGTAAATCCAAAAATTTGAAAATCCAAAAACATCGAAAAATTTCAAAAACACAAAAAACAATAGAAAAGCAAAAATGAGTTTCCTGGCGAGAAAAAGAGAAAATGATAGTACATCAGTGGTCTGTCTAAACCTCTTTAAACCTAAAATGAAAAGCGATAAGCAGCTCTATATAAGATGTATCGGTAGGCTCACAATCATTTTAAAGTGTGCAGGGTGAAATAAACTTAAATCCGACTGAAGACCAGGTGGGAACCATTCATTGGCATATGGTCTTAGTACCGAAATTTCGTTTGAGAGATTGCCGAGGTTCTGAGATATTCGGTCTTTATGCTGCTTATCATCTGGGTATCATGGTTGTATCTTTTACCGAAAAATAATGGGGTCGCAAGTCTAGATCTTCCATGATACCATACATACGTGTACATACTGCATTCGACCTCAATAAGTGATCAACAATCACATGTCCCACAAATAAGTGATAATATATCACATTTATCCGGGAGTCAAGTTCGTCTCTCTGCTGTACGAAAGTACTGACCTATTCACGGACTTGCTCCTGTGCCCTCATGCATCTGAAAATCAAGTTCCTCATCAATAAGTGATTATATCACATAGGGCTTGTTTTCAATCAAAATAAGTGAGAATCTCACATCATATACGGTCAAACAGATGATAATCGGTATACTCACCGGTAAGATAAACCCTCGTGCATACCTTGATACGGGAATGTGTCGTGATGTGGATGAACACCGGTCGGTAAGTATAAATCATACCTTAACGTATCCCCTCGCCATGATTACATCTGATAAGTTGAGCTTATGTGGACAACAATACCGATAATTGTTATAGGATGCTTATCTTAATGTTAACTAATTGAACAACAAGAGCGTTTTGGCCTGACCGTACACTGATATGATTCTCTTACCCTCGAAACTCACAAAAAGAATGTCTGTAAATATTTATTTAATGCTTTCAGTTTCTGCACCTTTGTATATATTTATTTACTGCTTTAGGTCTTTAAATTTGAAATATTCAAAATACCAAAAAGATTTTAGGTGTGTTTTAATGTAAACTTTCTAAAAGCCAAAAAGATTTTATTTCTATCTTATTTTCGATCGTACGATGTTGGATCTCGAGTCTTCGTTACCTGAAACCTGATTGAAAACCGAAAATGACTAAATCTTCATAAACGGTCGAAATTTGCAAGTGTTGAAAGTTAAAACTAAAATTGATAAATGCATTATACTTTCAAACTGTCGGACGGTGTTTGATTGAACAATGGTCACATGTGTGTCGCTTGCTTATGATATTCCAGGCAGTTGTTCTCATTACGCGTTTAGATTTCTTGCATGTGCAGATTCTAAAGGCAAGGAGAACATGGTCGATGACAAGCTTCGGAATGAAGACACGACGTGAAGGCACTCAAGTGATGAAGATGATCGAGTTGCCGCTGACCATCATCAACACCACAAGGATCTCAATTCATAAAGAACAAGTATTTCACGAGCATAACTCAAGGGGGAGCTTATGTTAAGGGGGAGTTTGTCAACACACTTCCTACATGAAACGGGGAGTTTGTTGGTACACTTTCTGCTTTCAAGACGTGAAGACTTTAAAGATCCTCCGACATTGAAGACTTGAAAAGACGTCAAAGACTTGAAGACACGAGGGACCTACAAGAATTAAGATCGAGACAAAGCTACAGCCAAGGGGGAGTTTGTTGGTGCACTTGTGTCTGTACTTTGTCTGTATTTTGTCATGATACCAAACGATGTCTTTGTTAGTCTTGTAAGTTTGACCAAGTCAACCATCCTCCGGTTTGACTTGGCCAAACAGTTAAGCAATGGTTGTAATATGTCTGTGTCGAAGGATGTGTCATCGAAGGATTGTTTAGATCCTTCGATGAGCTCGAAAGATGAACCTTCGATAGATGAACCTCGAAGGATATCATCCTTCGAGGTATATGTGATCCTTCGGTAGGTTTCAGATCGACAGATGATCTTACGATCAGTCTGTCTGATCCTTCGACCAGATGAGCTGTGTTGGGTATAAATACCCATGTGTTGTGTTCACTTCTTTTTTAGACACTTGGAGAGAAAGAAGAGACAGACAGAAACAGAGAGAAGCATTCTGTTGAGAGCACACACACGAGTGTTTTAGAGAGTTTGCAAAACACATTTGTAAACATAGCTTTGTAACCGAACCTTTCTTCGTATTAATACAAGTGGTGTTAATCGGTGAAGATTGTGTGTTGTGCTTGTGCTTGTTCTATCTCGGTTTGCATGCTAGCTTGGTTTCCGCACTTGCTAGTGTGTTTGACATAACAAGGAATAGGTTTAACCTCAACCTCCGAGGGACCTACATAACATATGAAATGTTTTTAATTAAAAAATATAGCAATACTATACTCAAATTAAAGAGTATAAAATGTTAACTTTTATGGGTGTGAGAGTGAAATTACAATCATTGCATTCTTTGCGCCTGAAAGGTATCTTCATTTGGCTATCTTTGTGTTGAGACAATTGTAGATCGCTTTGTTTAATAAAATCATTGCTAACCATAAATACATCTCTACTTACATCGTCTCAACAGATAGACAGCCAAAATGTGAATACCTTTCTGGTTGGAAATACCACAATTCTTGCCTTTTCCACCCCACAAAATGGTGAAAAGCTTGCTAGCCTTTTTGAAAAGGCCAGAATGACGTTTGGTGAGGGCGACCAACATGATGCTTTCTTTGTTATTCTTACAATTTTGATCTTTTGTATGCCTTTGATCTTTTGAGACATTGTTTTGATAGACTTTTCCTTGTAGCAAATTTCATTGGGGTTTTCTAATTTTATTTCAAAGGCAGATGGTTCCATTTGGGAAGATACTGGAATCTCAGCTGCATATATATCCATTGTTCAAATTAATTTCACTTCCTTCACTACCAGTAGGATTTTTTGTAATTTCCTTATGTTTGAGTAAAAACCACAAACTCCTTCCTTCTTATATTTACTAGATACATAAAGCGTTCTGCATGGATCCATTCCATATCCCATCGATCTGCTTCAACTCCTATCAAGGTTTGATTTCTCCTTTTGTCGTGTGTATGTTCTCGATTTTTTAGTGATGCTATTTCAACACAATTGAAAGTCCTAATATTTTGGTTTAGTGTTAGCTTGTGAAACTTGTGGCCTTCGAACTCAACTCGGAACCCAGAACCTTTGATCATAACTCATAAGTTTGCTAAACAATAGCAACACTTTCTTACTAATCAAACGTAGAACAAGATACAATGAAACAAGTAAACAAGGACTATATATACTAAACCTACTTGTTTTTCGATGTATATTCTTCTACGTTCAGTCCTTGTTTATTAGTTTCTCATTGTATCATCTTCTACGTTTGATTAATAAGAAAGTGTCGCTATTGTTTAGCAAACTTACGATGAAAGGTTATGGGTTTCGGGTTGGGTTCGAAGGCCACAAGTTTCACAAAGTGGTATCAGAGCCACAATTTTGAGAGTCACTTTCTGAGAAAGGGAAGCAGCTCCTCGCAGGGCTTCGGTAGTTAAAGGTGACAACAACGGGAATCGGAAATTGTGGCTAGATTATTTTTTTCAATTAGTTGAAGTCGGTGTTGGGAATTAGTATACAATTTTAACTTAATAAAATCTTAATTTATTGGTTAATTTAAAATCTTATGACTAGGATCCATGAAGATAGTTTTGAAGCGAGTTACGCTCCATATCATTCTCCGATGCATATCTACGCATATTGGTTCTCATAAACAACCAATCATTCATAATAGTCTTCGTTCAGATTGATTTCCATGAATCTTATCGATTGCGAACATTTAGAATACACTATTCAAGGATACTTAAATGTACAAAATTCTAGTATGAAAACATTAATTTATAATGCATTTAACCATTAAATTAAAATAAATATACAATGTAACTATTAATGTTCAAAAGCACCAACTACTAATTAGAGACCAAATCTAAGCCTTATCTGCTCAGCATGCTCCTCATGTCTAATCAGAGACCTAGGTCTAGTGAAGGGGTCTACTAGATTTTGATATGTATGAACTTTGTTTATAACGGTGTCACCTCATTCTAGTATATCCCGTACATAATGGAACCTTTTGAGTATGTGCTTCGTGCTGGGGGTTAGCCTTGGTTCCTTTTGTAGGTCCGGCTAGGGGAGGATCTAGTCGCCTAATCCTTGTATACGAACCACTCCGGTTGTGCGGAATCCAACCGGAATAGCAAACCGAGATAGAACACGTAATATCACGACACGCAAATATCACCGTTTAACACCACTGTATTCATACGAATGAAAGGGTTCAGTTACAATCCAACGTTTACAAATGTGCTTTGTAAACTCTCTCTCTCGTGTGTGTGCGCTCTGTGGGTTCTCTCTTGTTCTTCTGCCGAAACAGAACAAATGAAACCTATTTATACTAACAGACACACATACATGTGACGAAACAGAATATAGGCGACGAATCAGAATCATGGTCGACGAAACACATCTGTTTCGTCGACTTCTGGGCTGATTCGCCGATGTGGCCTTTGGCCCAAACAGTTGAGGCCCAATTCTTGTTTCGCCATCTTCTCTCAGCCCAAGGACTTTAATGTTGAGCCCAGTCCTTGTCTTTTCTCTGGTGTCGGCTTGAGGTCTTGCACACGACGGAGGAAAGTCGTCACAATACGTGCCGAACCGAGTCGCGTCCACAATATCATGTATCAACAAACTCCCCCTTGGACGCTACTCGTGAGATTCGCTTCTCATATCTTCTATGTCGGAGGATCCTCAAAGTCTTCACGTCTTGAAGGCAAAGAGTGTATCGACAAACTCCCATTTACATGTAGGAAGTGTGTTGACAAACTTCCCCTTAACATAAGCTTCCCCTTGAGTTATGCTCGTGAAATACTTGTTCTTTATGAATTGAGATCCTTGTGGTGTTGATGATGGTCAGCGGCAACTCGATCATCTTCATCATTTGAGTGCCTTCACGTCGTGTCTTCATTCCGAAGCTTGTCATCGACCATGTTCTCCTTGCCTTTAGAATCTGCACATGCAAGAAATCTAAACGCGTAATGAGAACAACTGCCTGGAATATCATAAGAAAGCGACACACATGTGACCATTGTTTAAGTAAACACCGTCCGACAGATTGAAAGTTTTAACACATTTTATTAATTTCAAATTTTAACTTTCAACACTTGCAAATTTCGACCGTTTATGAAGATTTAGTCGTTTCGGTTTTCAATCAGGTTTCAGGTAACGAAGACTCGAGATCCAACATCGTACGATCGAAAATAAGATAGAAATAAAATCTTTTTGGCTTTTATCAAGTTTATATTAAAACAGATTTTAGGTGTGTTTTAATATTTGAAATGTAAAGACTGAAAGCAGTAAATAAATATATACAGACATACGGAAACTGAAAGCATTAAATAAATATTTACAGACATTCTTTTTGCGAGTTTCGAGGGTAAGAGAATCATATCAGTGTACGGTCATGTCAAAACACTCTCTTTGTTCAATTAGTTAACATTAAGATAAGCATCCTATAACAATTATCGGTATTGTTGTCCACTTAAGCTCAACTTATCAGATGTAATCATGGCGAGGGGATACGTTAAGGTATGATTTATACTTACCGACCGGTGTTCATCCACATCACGACACATTCCCGTATCAAGGTATGCACGAGGGTTCATCTTACCGGTGAGTATACCGATTATCATCTGTTTGACCGTATATGATGTGAGATTCTCACTTATTTTGATTTGAAAACAAGCCCTATGTGATAGAATCACTTATTGATGAGGAACTTGATTTTCATATGCATGAGGGCACAGGAGCAAGTTCGTGAACAGGTCAGTACTTTCGTACAGCAGAGAGACGAACTTGACTCCCGGATAAATGTGATATAATATCACTTATTTGTTTGGACATGTGATTGTTGATCACTTATTGAGGTCGAATGCAATATGTACACGTATGTATAGTATCATGGAAGATCTAGACTTGCGTCCCCGTTATTTTTCGGTAAAAGATACAACCATGATACCCAGATGATAAGCAGCATAAAGACCGAATATCTCAGAACCTCGGCAATCTCTCAAACGAAATTTCGGTACCAAGACCATATGCCAATGAATGGTTCCCACCCAATCTTCAGTCGATTTAAGTTTATATCACCCTGCACACTTTAAAATGATTGTGAGCCTACCGATACATCTTATATAGAGCTGCTTAACATATTTTGCATTTAAGGTTTAAAGAGGTTTAGACAGACCACCGATGTACTATCATTTTCTCTTTTTCTCGCCAGGAAACTCATTTTTGCTTTTCTATTGTTTTTGTGTTTTTGAAATTTTTCGATGTTTTTGGATTTTCAAATTTTGATTTACTCCCCCTAAAATCAATAAACTAAGACAAATTCAAAACACAAAGGTATGTACAAAAATGATTTTCCGATGTTGGTTTACTCTTGCTTGACCTTAATGCCGTTTACCAATAATAAAAAGTCAAATCTTGATTTGTCAAATGCTTTGGTAAAAAGGTCGGCACGTTGGTCATCGGTGTGGACGTAAGCAACATCGATTAGCCTTTTCTCAAAGCAATCACGTATGAAGTGATACTTAATGTCGATGTGCTTAGACTTTGAATGCTGCACAGGATTTTTAGTGATCTGTAATGCAGCAGAATTATCAACGTAAATAGGAGTAGTTAGGAATTCAAAACCGTAGTCGCGCATTTGTTGTTGGATCCATAGGACTTGGGAGCAACAACTTGAGGCAGCAATGTATTCAGCTTCGCATGTTGATGTAGCGACGCATGTCTGCTTCTTGCACTGCCATGTGACTAGGCGATTTCCCAAAAACTGACATCCAGCCGTTGTGGATTTGCCGTCGATTTTGCATCCGCCAAAATCAGAATCACTGAATGCGATCAAGTCAAAGTTATTATCCCTAGGGTACCACAGACCGGTGTCAGGGCAACCCTTCAAATAACGAAAAATCCTTTTTACAGCTGCAAGATGTGAGGCCTTCGGGTTGACTTGATATCTTGCAAGCAGGCACGTTGGGTACATTATATCTGGTCTTGATGCTGTGAGGTACATAAGAGATCCGATCATCGCGCGGTAGTATGAGGGGCTAACATCTTGACCCTTCAAGTCTGGAGTAATTCCGTGATTTTGTGGCAATGGGGTACCAATGGGCGTTGCATCAGACATCTGGAACCGGCTCAAGATGTCACCAACATATTTAGTCTGATGGATGAATATCCCAGACTCTGTTTGTTGTACTTGTAAGCCCAAAAAGAAGGTCATTTCCCCCATAGCACTCATCTCGAATTTATCCTGCATAACATGCTCGAAATCCCTACACAAAACATCATTAGTAGAACCAAAAATAATATCATCAACGTATACCTGTACCAGTAGAAGATCTCCATCTTGTTCTTTGATGAAAAGAGTGCAGTCGATAAGACCTCTGCGAAAACCGATCTCCAGCAGATAATTAGATAAGGTTGCGTACCAAGCTCGCGGTGCTTGATGTAGACCATATAGAGCTTTGTTGAGCAACCAAACCCGATCGGGATGGATAGGATCTTCAAAACCTGGAGGCTGTTCGACGTACACCTCTTCTTCTACCACACCATGTAAGAATGCACTTTTCACGTCCATCTGGTATACCTTGAAACCTTTGAATGAGGCATAAGCCAGAAAAATCCGAATTGCTTCTAGACGTGCAACTGGTGCATACACTTCGTTGTAGTCGATTCCTTCAATCTGACGAAAACCTTGAACGACTAGCCTTGCTTTGTTCCGGATAACGATTCCACGGTCATCCTTTTTGCATTTAAACACCCAACGGGTACCAATCTTCTTGTAACCAGCAGGTTTCTCTACGAGTTTCCAGACACCAAGCTTCTGGAATTGTTGCAGTTCTTCCTGCATTGCTTCAACCCATGAGCTATCTTTCAATGCATCTTTCCAAGTTCTTGGCTCTTCCTGTGAGACATAACACGCGAAAGACCAATCATTCTGTTGACCAGATTCTCGGATAGTTGCATACAAGCCTGCATTGTTGTTGTTTCGCAACATGTTTCTTGTTTGAACGCCACTTTGAACATTTCCTATGATGTTTTGTTGAGGATGGGTATTGTGAATCCTTGTTTCTGGATTATCTTGAACTGGAATATTTGTACCCAGATTGTTGAGATTCAGATCAACAATCAATTCAAGGCCCGGAATTGACGAAGAGGATGATGCAGAAGTTTCAGCTGAGCTAGGGACATCCACTGGAGGTGTACCCTCTGAAATACCATGAACTGCTGTTGGAGCTTCTTGATCTGCATCTAGAAATTCATCATCCTCTGAAGATTCGTTCAATTCGGTAGCATCTTGAAAATCCTCATTGTCGAGAGCATTATTGTTCACTGAAGAAGGTTCTTGATTGACAATAATGGGACGAACCAACGGTGAATCTGTTGCGTTGTCACTCTCGAAAAACATCCTTGCTGCAGCATTTTCTTCAACTGCTTCAACATTGATCGAATTGAAAAAGTCATCGTACTCGAACATCCAAGGCTGACCAGGATTTCTAACCGGTAAAGTGTGCCTTTGTACTCTGACTTCAGACCATTCCTCGACCCTTTTAGTCTCTAGATTCCAGACTCTTAAGTTCGGGGTGGAATACCCAAGAAAGTATCCTTCAATGGCTCTTGCCCCAAACTTTCCATTAGGATCGATTATTGTGCACGGAGCTCCAAACGGTTCAAGATAGGACAAGTCTGGTTTCCGTTTGTTGATAAGCTCAAAGCAGGTCTTGTTGTGCCGTTTGACTGTAAGGACTCGGTTCAACGTATAACATGCAGAGGCCACAGCTTCAGTACAAAAAGGAATCGGCAATTGTGACTCTACCAACATAGTCCTAGCAGTCTCGATCAATGTGCGGTTCTTACGTTCAGCGACGCCATTTTGTTGAGGAGTATAAGCTGCACTAAATTCGTGAAGAATACCTTTAGAAGTGCAAAACTCTGCCATGGCATGATTTTTGAATTCAGTACCATTGTCGCTACGTATCCGCCTAACCTTCAACTTATAAAGATTCTCAATCTGAATGATTAAGTTTTTGATAATACCGAAGGTTTCACTCTTATGTGCCATGAACGCCACCCAAGAAAATCTTGAATAATCATCAGTAATCACGAGGCAATATTGATCATTCCTAATGCTTTTGTGCTTGACAGGACCGAACAAATCCATGTGCAAACGCTCAAGAGGAACAGCCACCGTGTTGACTTTCTTTGTAGGGTGTCGCTTCTTCGTTTGTTTTCCTTTTTGGCACGAGACACAGATGTCTTGAAGATGAAAATTTTTAAGAGGAACACCATTCACCAACTCGTTTGACACCAAATGATTCATTTTGCGTAAGTGAATGTGACCCATTCGTCTGTGCCAAGAGATTGAGTCTTTTTCTGTGGCTTTGGAAACGAAACAAGTTGCTTGTGCAGACGTTGTGATAGCTTGGCTCATATCAAGGACATACAGATCATTTATCCTTGGAGCCGACAAGAGAATCCATTCTTTTGGAATTTTGAAGCCGGGTTTCAGCACATAACATCCATTTGCATCAAAGTGTACTGAGAACTGCTTATCACAAATTTGAGAAACACTAAGAAGATTGTGATCAAGTTGTTGTACGAAGTTGATCTTGTCAAAACTAACAACCCCGTTAGAAATCATTCCTTCACCCGTAATATATCCGCCCTTATCTCCAGCAAAAGCAACATAACCTCCTCTAATAGATTTGACGTCGTAGAGAAGCTTCATGTCGCCTGTCATGTGCCTGGATGCCCCACTATCAACAATCCAATGACTACTGATAGTTCCTCCTGGAACACCCTGCACATAAACTCAATCGATTAGTTGGAGATGGGGACCCAAGCCATTGTGGTCTTGGGTCTTCCATTTTTATCAACAACAATAACTTCCACCTTTTGATGATTCGGAAATTGTGATGGTCCCCCTGATTCAGTAACCGTTTTTGGTTTCCAAGTCTGTTTTGTTATACCAGTGTTATTCTTTAAAAACTTAACTTCATGATTGTCTGAAGTTTTTAAATTGTTTGGTTTGACAGAAACAGATGGTTTGTTAACCACATCGGTTTTAATCGCCTTTTCAATTTTCTTGACCTGTTGTCGTTTCTGTTTCTTTTCCCTTTCTTTTACAAGGCGGGGATCTTGTTTTGATGAAACAGATCGCTTGCGGTCAGTTGGGCCACGGGGATCATCAACTATGCCTTTTTGTTTATGAAGATACGGGCAATTTCGAACAATATGCCCGATTGTTCCACATTCAAAACATGATCTTCGTTCAACAAACCCCGAAGTATCATGTGGTCGTCTTGCCGATGATGAACTTTGTGATCCCGAGATACTAGGTTTTGAACAACTTGGTTCATTCCTTTTCATCACAGTTGCTTTTTGGACAAAATCTAAATTAGATTGATTTTCAAACTTTGCAATTTTGTCCGTTCCCTTAGATTTCACAAAGTTCACATTCTTCTTCTTCTTCTGATTCGGCTTCTTTTGATCTTGAGCCGGTGCCTTTCCTTTTGGCTTGGTGTGATTTTGCTGTTTTTGCACTGTTGGTAATTTCTTGTTCCCAAATTGTTTTCTAACTTCAGCCTTTGGGATAGGAGGGCACTGTGTCACTGTAACACGTGATCCTGTCTTTCCCAAAAACTTACTTGTAGAATTTTCAAAGACTTTACTGATTAAAGATTGATTAACATTCTTAATAGGAAAATCTTTGTCTGAATAAACTTTATCATCACCAACAAGAGTGTACAGCAAATCCACACTCTCCGACTCTTTTGCAGATGTTGACTCGGTTGGAACAGTCTTAGCGGGTTTTGCGGGAGGATCACATAGAATATGATTCTCAAGAGGTATGTCCTCTTCTTTGATTACCGCATCAGACTTTTCCGAATCAGTATCATCGGATTCATCATCAGAAGAATCAGTATCCTCAATCACAACTGTAGGATCCTGATTCTGTTCAGCAGAGGACACACATGTATCTGCTGACACATCTGAATCTGATGATACTTCTTTCTTGTATCCGAGACCTGTTGCACATTCTGCTGCAAATTCCTTAACATCTAGAGGAACAGATGGTTCAAAATGAGTTCTATACTCCTCATCGGGCAGTGAATCATAATTGTGTCTGACAGGTGGTGGACATTGCTTATATCCAATACATGTGACATCCTTTTTCTCTTTCTGAACATCAATGATGTGATCCAACACATAGCTAGAGCTCAAATAGCTATCTAACTTGAGTCGGATCGCCTCACTTTCGGTTTTAACACAAGCCATTTCCTTTTGCATTACCTCAAGGCGAGTTATATACAAATTAATGTCAGTTTGTTTTCTGGAAACCATTTTTGTTAACTCGATTTTATCTTTCTTTAATTTTTCAATCATCGATTTAAAATCCTTTTCATGGTTTTCATAAAACATGTTGGCTTCAGTGCACTTTGAAAGATCAACAGTTAATTTCTGATTATGAATGAATGTCACATCATATTTCTCTTGCAAAGCCTCGTGTTTGCCTTGCAATTCACACCACTTATCATTCAATGACACATGTTTGTCTTGCAAGTCAAACAAACTAGCTTGTACAGCATCATGTTTGCCTTGCAACTCAGACATGTTTGCCTCTAAATCAGCACATTTACCATTTAAACTATCACAGTTATCACAGCTAACAGAAGTGGGTTCATCGACACATACCTGACTTGATGAACTGTCGACATTAGCCATAAAGGCTGAATGGAGAGAAGACGAAGAATAAGCAGCTTGATCCACCAAAATAGATCTTCTTTGAATTCCTGCTGCAGCTTCATCCAATAGCTCATCAATAACTGCATCGACTGACGCACTTGATGTGTCATCTTCCCGATCATTCCCTGAACCCGAGGACTCTTCATCTGAACTTCCAGTGTAACCGGAGCTGTCTTCATCTTCAGAAGATTCATCACCATTGGTGGAAGATTCTCCACCACTGGCGTGTTTAATATCCTTGACAATTTCAGCAAAACAAGCTGTTCCATCTGGAGCATCATTTCCTAACTGGATTGACCAATCACATCCTTCATCTACTTGAACCACAAGTGCCTGGTTGGCATTTGATGGTCCTGCTTGAGTCTGGTTGTTGACAGGCACCAATGTGCGAACATTGTTCCTGTTCTGGTTCTGCTGGTTGCCTTGACCTCTGAAAGGATTCTGGTTTCCATGTTGAGATGGCCTCGTACATTCACGCTTGAAATGACCACGTTCACCACAATTGAAGCATCTAACAGCCTGCTTATCAAACCCATACTTGGTGTCTTTCTTGCCTTCCAAGCTGGTTCTGCCAGTTCTTTCCATGAAATCCTTTGCTCGCCTAACAGCACTGGCAAGGGCCCACTTGATGTCCATCATCTCCATCTCCTCTTTATCTATCTGCTGATAGTCTTCTTGTGTCAGATTAATGTTACCAATCTGACCTTCAACTAATCCACAGTATGCGCTCACCAAAGTGTTTAGCAGCTCCATGTGTTCCTTGGCTACTTCCACACTGACTTTAGAAAAGCTTGAGGTGTCGAGCCGTACTGTATTTGGCTTTGATTGCTGACTAGCAGATGATGTGCTTCCATAACATGCTTGCTGTTGAGGAGGAAGTGGATTCCCATACATATCAGTTGTTCTGATAGGCTGTTGTGGTGCTGGTTGAGAAGCTGGTTCAAACGGATTTCCGTACATATCTGTAGTTTTGATAAGTCGTTGGCTCTGCTGTTGTGGTACTTGTTGAGGAACAGGTTCAAGCGGATTTCCATACATGTCTGTTTTTGGAAGGACTGGAACTTGAACAATATTGCCATACATGTCAGTGGTAGACACAAACGCTGTTTGAATTGGAGCATGTGAAGAAGGTTTTGTAGAAGTGCTAGAAGTTCCATAATACATCTCAGGATTTTGTGGCACTGGAACTCTTTTCGCTTTAAGAGTTTCTTCCTGATTCTTGTTTTCCAAGATTTGAACAAAGTCATTGAAGCTTGTTGTAGCTAACGTGCCATTGCACTTCAAGATTTCCAAGAAAGTATTCCATTGGGGTGGCAACGTATCAGCAAACTTTTTCACAATCTCTGCTGAAGGTGTAACAACATCAAAATTTGACAATTCAGACAGCAAATGATTAAATCGACTTGTCAAATCTCCTAAAGATTCATTCTCCATACAAGAAAAACCATCGAACTCTTTCTTTAGCAAGTCTTTTCTCAATTGACGTGTTGCTTCATTTCCCACGCCCCTTATCTTCAATGCGTCCCACAACCTCTTTGTTGTCTTGTAATTGATAAATTGATGATAAATGTCTTTACTTAACGCCTGAGTAAGAATGGCATACGCTTTCTTCTCTAAGTCATAGACCTTCTTCTGATCTTCCGTAAGATCAGCAAATGTAGCAGCAGATGAAGCGGCAACCTCTATTGTTTGATCAAAATCTGTGATGAAACGCAACCACAGTTCTGTATTTTGAACAAGGACGTATGTATGAAATCTACCAAACCATCCCGGATATTCACTTAAGTGCATCAACTTTGGAGGCCTATTCAAACTTCCCGTTTCACTTTCGCTTAGCAAAATGCTTTGAACACTTGGAGCTTGATTTGATACGAATGCCCATAGACCGGTAGATGTAGCATTAGCTTGCGAAGATGCCGGTGCGGGAGACGGAGTTCCATAGTACATTTCTCTAAATAAATCCTCACTGCTTCTATACTTGTTTTCTGTATTTGACGGAGTACCCCAGGCCGGATTCATTTTTGATCAAAAATAATAAAACCTGAAAATTCACACCTCAAACAAACTGTCAAAGCACAATTACACGCCTTCTGTTAAAACAGATAAGTGTTTTGACGAAACACAGATCCACGAAACAGATGTATGACGAAACCAAATTGTATGATATGTTCGACGAAACAAAAAGGTGAAATGTGTTTGACGAAACAAAAAGGCCCACTAAGGCGACGAAACTGCTTTTGGGCTAAAAGTCCACGAAACAAGAAGCCCAGTACCAAGGCCCACGAAACAGAAGCCCAAAGACAAGCTATATCGACGAAACAGAAGGTCTGTTTCGTCGAGGAGGGGCTTGACGAATGAGACCTGTTTCGTCTGATGTCTGATTCGTCGAAGAAGTAACTGGGTTGGTGAGATCTGTTTCTGACACAGTTAACTTTTTCAAACAACTGGTATGGAGAGTTCACTAACCCGGTAAGGTGAGTAGTATTTTAAAATAAATTCTTTTCAATTTCAATTTCCAATAACCCCAAACAATTTTACAAGTTAAATTTTAAAGATCAAAAAGTGGGTTTCAAGAAGAACACTTTGAAGATGGCAAGAACACGATGAATTTTCCGGTGACCCGAAAATTTCCAAAACCCAAATTTTTGCTAAAATGTTTAATAAAAAACCAATAACTAATATGTGAACGTTAATTTTACGAGGTTTTTAACAAAACATAAAGCAAAACACAACACTTAGCTCGATTTTAAGAAATTTTCCAGAAAATTATGAACTTTTAAATCCCGAAAAACGCAAGAACACCTCGGTTTTAACAAGGAGAAGAGCCAAGGCTCTGATACCACTTGTAGGTCCGGCTAGGGGAGGATCTAGTCGCCTAATCCTTGTAATCCAACCGGAATAGCAAACCGAGATAGAACACGTAATATCACGACACGCAAATATCACCGTTTAACACCACTGTATTAATACGAATGAAAGGGTTCAGTTACAATCCAACGTTTACAAATGTGCTTTGTAAACTCTCTCTCTCGTGTGTGTGCGCTCTGTGGGTTCTCTCTTGTTCTTCTGCCGAAACAGAACAAATGAAACCTATTTATACTAACAGACACACATACATGTGACGAAACAGAATATAGGCGACGAATCAGAATCATGGTCGACGAAACACATCTGTTTCGTCGACTTCTGGGCTGATTCGCCGATGTGGCCTTTGGCCCAAACAGTTGAGGCCCAATTCTTGTTTCGCCATCTTCTCTCAGCCCAAGGACTTTAATGTTGAGCCCAGTCCTTGTCTTTTCTCTGGTGTCGGCTTGAGGTCTTGCACACGACGGAGGAAAGTCGTCACAATACGTGCCGAACCGAGTCGCGTCCACAATATCATGTATCAACACCTTTGCCTAAGCTATGATACCGGAATTATCACACGATATCTCGATGGGTTACTTTATGCAAGGCACCAGGTCGAGATCAACAATGAACTTCTTCATCCAAGAAGCCCCTTTTGCAGCATCTAATGCTGCTATGTACTTTGATTTGGTGGTGGACTGAGCAACAACGCTCTGCTTGGAATTCTTCCAAGTGATCGCTCCACCATATCGAACGAATACATAACCTGTCTGCGATTGAGAATCCTCTCGATCTATCCAGAAGCTTGCATTAGTATAACACTTAACTGATAGCTCCTCTTCCAGTCACCTATATATCAAGAACATATCCTTAGTCCTTCTTAAGTACTTAAGCATGTTCTTTACTTATCATGCTCAAAGCATACGAAACATTATGTCTAGTACATAACATGGCACACATAATGGAATCGATTGCCGAAGCATATGGAACGGAATAAAATCCATTTTCTTTTTTTTTCTTGTCCGATTAAGGGCACTATTTGTTATTCGATATCGTTCCATGTACCATTGGTAATGATCCTCACTTAGAATCATGCATTAAGAAATGTCGAAGGACTTTATCAATGTATGTCTTGACTCAAACCTATAAGCTACCTTCATCTATCTCTATAATCTTTATTCCCATAATATATGCGGCTTCGCCAAGATCTTTCATCATGAAACATTTTCCTAGCCATGATTTAACGTCTTCTAACATAGGAACATCATTTCTAATGAGTAGTATGTCATCTACATACAAAATCAAGAATGTAATAAAGCTCCCACTTGCATTTTTGTAAACACATGACTTATCTTCATTCTTGATAATACCAAACTCTATGATTTTCTAATCAAAATGAAGATTCCATCTTTGAGATGCTTTTTTTAATCCCTAAATGGATTTATTTAACTTACATGTCGCATTAGGATGCTTTGGATTTACAAAACCTTTAGATTGAACCATATTAGACATCTTTAGTAAGGTGTCCATTCAGTAATGCGATTTTGACATCAATTTGTCATATCTATTAGTCATAATATGCAGCCATGGAAAGCAGGATCCTAATCAACTTAAGCATGGATACCGGTGAGAAGGTTTCCTCATAATCAATTTGTTGAGTCTGAGTAAAGCCCTTCACCACCAACCTTGCTTTAAAAGTTTGCACGTTACCATCCAAGTCGGTTTTCTTCTAGACCACCTATTTGTTTCCTCCGGTCTGACTCTTAGGAGGGAGATCAACTAAGTACTAGACTTGGTTGTCATACATGGATCACATCTTAGTGTTTATCGCTTCAAGCCATTTCTCAGATTCCGACTCTTCGATTGTGACCTTGTAAGTGCTAGGCTCAGCCTAACCATCCATCAGGATGTTGTCAGTCTCCTGAAGTTCGATATACCTATTGGGTTCATGATGATCCTTAGTACTTATACGAACACTCGGTGTTGCAACGCTCTCTTGAATCCTCTTAGGTTCAAATTCCACAGCTCTTTGTTGATCAGTTGTTTCCTGGTGGAGTCCGGATCTCATCCAGATCCACACAATTATCTCCAATTCCATGTGATAGAAGTTCACCCTCCAAGAACTCGCCTCTACGCTTTGTGAAAACTCGATTTTCAACAGGATTGTAGAAAGAGTAACTAACCTTTCTATGGTATCCGATGAAAATAACTTTATCTCCATGGGGATCAAGTTTTCCTGAAGACTCACTTATAACGTAATCGTTATAACCCCATACCCTAAGGTAGGACACTTTGGATTTCTTCTCATGCCATATCTCATAAGGCGTTTTGTCCACCTTCTTTGTTGGAGCAATATTGAAAAATTATGCGTCGAGTTTCATCACAATGAAAACCTTTGGCATCCTTTGGAGGTTTCCTGGGGGCAACAACCTTGCCATTTCATTTTTTCCTTTACCCTTATAACCCTTCTTCTTGAAACTAGGCTTCTTAACTCGACCCTCCTTGATCATCAGCAGACCCCTGGTTTCCTTAGGTTTGTTACCTTCAGCAATTTTAAGCTTCATATGCAGCTTTGGAATGGTCTTGTCCCAACCGTTCATATTATAGTTCAAGCTGAACCGGTCATATAACTTATGACTTGGGCGATGCGTTGAGGATGATATCCCCAGCCAACTCATTGCTTAAGGGAGTTTCCAGACGAGTTAGATGATCCATATACCCCTTCATTTCAATACGTCAATGATAGATGACCCCTCCTGCATGCGACTTCCCATGAGTGATTTCATCACCTCAAATCGTTCATGCCATGCTTGTTGTTGAAACAATTGTTCCAAATGTTGCCTCATATAAAAAATTGACAAATTATCCGCTCTGGAATCATGAATACCAACATGCGACAAGAAACTTTTAGAGAATCATCAACATGCTTCTCCTAGTTTCTACAAGCAGGGTCTGCTTAAGCAGCAACTTCATCCGGGATTGGGTCATCGAGAACATACAACCTGTTCTCAGCCCTGACAACAATTTTTAGGTTGAGATACCAATCGATGAAGTTGGAGTTGTTGAGTTTATCGTTTTCAAGAATGGACTTGTGTGAGAATGGAGAATTAGTAGTGTTATTATTGGCATTAGACAACTACCAAATTCAAAGCATATATAATTTAGTATTTTCATGCTTGATATCCGAAATAATTTATGAACCAATTGCAAAAATTATCTTTAGGAAGTGATATCTCGTTTCATCAATACATCATGAATGGCTAAGCTCTGTTCACTAGTACCACTACGAGGGTGGGTAACGATTACCGTTTGTGTCAACTAAACAATTCTTGAGTTAGTCCAAAATCTCCATCTTTTCCTTGGTTGCTCCGTTTCCGGTCTTCAATATTTGTCTTCGTCCGTCCGTTTACGATTGTATAATAAAACACTTTCACATACTATAAAACCTAACTATTACGTCATGGTTCTAAATAACCCATAATAATACAACATATTGATTAACGACCGAAAAAAATGAAACAATTTACAAAAACTCAAGGTCCTAAAGCTCAATTTATGTCCATCACCATCATCACAAATGAATAAGGTTTGATCTCTTGGTCAAACGAAAATTTTGACAAATAAAACATAGATCAATATAAAATATATAACATTTAAACTAATACAAAAGCGGTTATGATACCACTGTTGTGAATCAGTGTACATTTTAGTTTAATAAAATCTAATTTTATTGGTGAATTAATATCACATATTAATTGCACGACTGAAGATAGTACATGTTTTTAAATCCGATAAAAAATTCCCCTTAATGATCCAATTGTCATTCATTTAGACAATTAATCCACAACCATAGGGTGTTTCAGGTTAGCCTTATGACATTAGAAATGACACCTAAGTGTCTAAATATTATAAAACGGTTTCATTACTTTATTTGTTCATGAACCAGACCTTAAACATTGATTTTGGTATTAGTTCATGAACTTTACCTTGATTATTCTATGTCACGGGATTTTAAAAGGTTTTCAAGGTTTAGAATTCGAGAAAAAAAGTATATTTTTGAGGTTGTAAATGATAACTATTTCAATTACACTAGCAATTTGAATCAAACAAGGCCAACATATAATTAACAATATGTGCAATTAAATGATTGATATCTACATATATTTTAAAGACCTCAGTACTGAGTCTTGTATGGAGAGGTGATCCCTATAAGTATTCATTGTTTTTCCTAAAACAAATGAAGAAAGAAAAAGCATTATAGATATCACACTCGTTAACCAAATCGGAGAAAGTCCTTCCATCCTTGAATTGATGCCTCATACGAGTAAAGGCTTCTAAAAGACATGGTTGCAAAAGTCGCTAGGTGGTGTGTGTAAGGTGTAATATGTTTTTATTAATATTTTAAGCCCATTTTACACATTAGTCAAGTTTTAAATTTATAAAACACGATATTCTACTAACAATAAATACACACATGGGCAAATGCACCCATCGTGAGCGTAGTATAGCGTTGGTAAGATACCGTGGTGGACACAAGAGCTTTTAGTACCGGTTTATCCTCAACGTCTAATCAAACTAAAATTTTTGAGAAAATATTTTTAAACATAAAAACTAAAAACTAAAAATGCTGAAAATAAAAATAAAATAAAACAGATAGACAAGATGAATCACTTGGATCCGACATGCCTTTAATGTATCCTTTGATTATTTCCACACTTTTGCACTTTTTAAGAGATTATCTTAGTTATAATATGTGACACCTGTGTCACTTCAACCATTAAACAAATACCAAACCAATGAAATATTGTATTTCATACTTGGGATTTGTATAAATATGTGTATCATTTGCACATATCAACTCTTGTTCGATTTCGGGCTCTAAATCGCTTTCTGGAAGGTTATACGCGCCCTGATGCGTAAATATAACCAGTTTAATGAAACAAACACTCCGGAACAGTGACATAGGCTTAACATACCTTAAATAACCTATACATAACTTAGAAATAAGTTTTGGAAGGTTTGGTATACCGAAATCAAGTTTATTCGCTTACAGGGACTAAATTCGACAAACTACGAAAGTATGTCAATTTGTATTGTAACGGACATTCCAAAACTTGATCATAAGTTAAACACACCCTAAATATCCTTTATATAGCGTAGAAATAGGCTTTGAGGGGTTCGGTGTCCTAAAATAAACTTTATGCTCATTCAGGGACTAAAAGCGTCAAAAAGTGCATAAGTTTGCATTTTCGCGCATAACTTACGTTCTGAATACATCCGGACATCCAAAAATTTATGTAAGCACTAAAATATTTTATTTTAGTGTTTGGCATAAGAAAAATCCATTCGTCGCGCAATTTGGATCGTTTTTCGCGCTTATGCGCATTCCGTCGTAATTAAGCAAACATCGCGATCGTACGACCAAACGAACTGACATCCGGCATATTTTTTAGCATGTTTCATGTCCACAATGTTTAAGCATCATTTTAGGGCCTTAAAGTTGGCTTAACAGGCCTTAGAAGTGTCAAAATGAGCTTAAAACACATACAGGGACTGAAACTGTAAATCTGCAAACTTGTTGCTGATCTGTGCTGCCCAGGCGGGCCGCGTAAGCTTCTGTTGTCTCTTACGCGGGCCGCGAGGCCCTCCCAGATATGCAAAAAGTGTTTAACAGCCTGCTTCCAGCTGTTCCAGCCATGTAATCCACTTGCAACTGGTTTCTAGCAACTATGGGCCATTACTATGGGTACCCAAGGTTTCTCAAAACAATGGCTGTGATTGAGTCTCGGATTATGAGGAACGATCTTAACGGCTCTACCAAAACTATAAATACCCCTCCATAGTTCACTTGCAACTCACTTGAATTCTGAGATTTTCTCTAAGTTGATGTGTGAAAACACTTCATACCTGAGAAATACTTGGAAATTCAATCTTGCGGGGACCCTTTGTAAGTGTTCCTTCGTTCTTTTATGCGTTTTTAGCTTGAAAGTCAAACTGCGTTTGACTTTCTGCATTGACCAATTTATGGTCAATGCGAAGTTCGTTTGAACTTCATAACGTGAGCGTAATCACGATGGTTATAGTCCCTAGTAACTATACCTACTGATTACCACGTTATCTAGGCTCAGTGACGAGTCGTAGTTTCGGCCAAAATACGTGTTCTTGCGTATTTTGTAACCAAACTACTCTAGGTTATCAAAACCGTTTGTTTTGATATCAAAACCTGTTTTCTAACTTGACTAAACATGTTCTAGCATGTTTAGCTCGTCACTTTTAGATTTGTGCTTGTCTAGGGTCGCAAAGGTAAGCGATCTAATCAATCGCTTATACTTTCGAACCCGACCCATTTGGTCGATCATTAGGATCCGACCAAACACTTTAGGTGACCATAGTTATATAGGGAATAACCTTCCGAGGTTATACCTTATGGTCACGTTGTTTAAGTAGTTGTATGATAAGTAGTTCTTATGCCTTAGGTAAATTACCAAAATACCCTTTTTCGCACCTAAATTCATTTTAAGCCTATGTAACATAACTTTTGACATCTAAACTGATTTAGCAACAATATTAAACATGTTAAGGCATATCTTACTTGTCATAGGGCTAGTTAAGCGGTCCGAACGCGTTTTACGCGAACGACGCGTTAAAGTAGCATAAGCTACCTAAACGGGTCGTAATGGGTCGTAAGCACTTAGGTTACGTTTCATTTTAGTATGTGGGCTTTGTTAAACCATATCATATGAGTTCCAATACTCATTTGGTTTACGAAACCTCATACTATCCAATCTCCCGATTTAGGTCCGGTTATTTATGTAGTTATCTATATTAGGTGCCGTTTGATTTCCGTGATCCCTCTAGCTTTGCTTGGTTGTTGTTCAAGACTTCTAAGCACCCTCAAGTGAGTACATAGTCCCCTCTTTTACTGTTTTTCAAACATTTTGGGGTGAAACACATGTGCCTACTTGTTATTTTCATGCTTTCCATGCTTTCATATCATATACTTGCTATGTTCATTAGTACATTATTAGTACATCGTTTTACATGACATTTTATGCTATGTATGTTCATTTAGCGCATACTTAGTACATTGTTTTCATTACATTTCACGCTATGTATGTCTATTTAGTGCATACATAGTGCACTGTTTTACATTACCTTTTCATGATATGTATGTTTCATCATGCTTAGTACATTTTCATTTCATCACATGCTTACATTTTGATATGACATTTGGTTTGTTTAATGGGACCATATACATTCATTAACTTTGATCACGCCGCTCGTTAGTAGGTAATGGTACCATAGGAATTGACAACTCTCGTTCTTAACATCCTAGGTATGTTTGGATGAAAGGAATGACCGAATTCGATAAAACATAATACAGATAGACCTTTAATTTGTTTAAGGGCTCATCACCACAGCCACAAGGCTTGGATGTATGCATTTTTACAATACCGCATAAATGTTTGTATTCAGTATAGCATGCATTTCCACAAGACATAACGTTGATTTAAACCACGTTTTACTTCAATACATTGTTTTGTGCATTTTTATCTATGGCTCAGTAGATATATATAAATATATATATTTCACTTGCCATACATGACATTTTGTTTACACATTTCATAATTGACATTCGACATAGACATTTTGATATTGATATACATATTTCCTGGACTACATTTTGACATAAACATTTTGACATGATTTACACAAAGACATTTGACAAATGGTTTAGACATGGGCAATTTACAGTGGTGGTTTGTTTGGGTAAAGTGATTTAAGTAACGAGGCGTGTGTTATATGATACAAGCATGGTGGATACGCCGCTGGTACTTCCTATATATAAGTGCTTGTATGGTATTACATATCGTAGCGTTATTTAAATCATTTCAATTTAGACATATAACATTTTATACAAATAACATATTTTTCACAAGACATTGTTTTACAAACAACTTATTTTATACACAAACTCATTTTACTTGGTTATTCATTTAACCTTACATTATTCTTTTACATATCATCTACTTTATTATCACTTTTCAAATGATTTATAATACAAAACATTTTACAAGGGTCATGACTGGCTTTTGTTAAACAACTTTTTCTAAACTTATAAGTCATGAATCCTATTTTCACAAAACCTATGTATCTCACAGGCATTTTTATGCTGATTTACCTATTTTCACATGTGTTTCAGGAGATGATGCATAGGATTGATCAAGATACACATAGGCGGACTTGGGCCTTAGTGACAAATAAAAGATGCAAGACTAGTTAATTATGTTAAACTTCTTTGTTTGTTTAGACATTGTACTCAGTTAATCAATAAAACAAAATTTCAAATTTCCATGTGTTATGAAACAATGATTCTGTTACAACACTCCCCGACGTTTCCGCCACGATTTGTTGTTTTACGTGGTCGGGGTGTGACATAAAAGTTGGTATCAGAGCTCATGGTTATAGGGAATTAGGTTATTAGTAATGCTTTGACCTAGTCTATAACCTTCCTAGGACCCTAACGCGAGTTTACTTGCGTTTAGTCATAAAACAATACCGTCACCTATCCTTAGGCGACAACCACAACAAGAACACAAATTTCAAAACCGCTTTGAAAATCAATCATCTGTTCTAGGATGATTTATTGTAAGGTTTTGAACCTTCAAAGTTTTCAAAATCTCGTCAAAGTTTGGGTCTTTTAATGTGAACATGTGCAAACTGGAAGGGTGAATGCCTGTACTCTGAGTTTTCTGTCTAATGCTAGAGTGTTCGTACAAATCCGCAGAATCGGACCAGTCACTTTTACCTGGGAACTCTTGGGGTGAGTGTTCACTTATAGGCGAGCATGTCTTCAGTAATACATTAATATGACCTGTTTACTTTGATTAGTCACCGTCTCATTTGTTTGCCTTAGGTAACAAACAAATGATCGCAATTTTATGCGTTGCCATTTTGTTTTGATTTTCCGATAACATTTCACTTGTTTCTTCCTATGTCTTTCATTTCCTTCTAGAATGTCTCTTCCTCTCAGCAACGGTCAAATGTCCGAGCAAACAGCCAAATTTGCTCAGCAAATAGGCGAAGTGATTCTGAAGACGATGGATTTAGGCATTGCCATGTCTCATCTCAACAATGAAGCCACTCAAGAGTCACCAAAGGAAGCAGAAGTCAAGCCTGCACCAAAATTAAGGAAGCGTAAGGCTTCAAGGAAACCCGCAGTAGTTACACCTAATCAAGCGGGACCTAGCCAAGTGGCTAGGCTACCAGCTAGGAAGCCGTACTTTGGAACTGCCCCATGGTGCAAACGATGCAACCGTCATCATTCAAACCTCATACCCTGCTTCAAATGAACCTACTGTGGACGGCGGGGACATTTGGTTAACATATGCCGCTTTGCTATCCAAAACAAAGCTGTTATAAACCTTGCTGCTGCTCAACCTCCTGCTAGGAAACCTTATGCCGGTACTGCACTGATGTGCAACAAGTGTAATGCACCTCACCGAGCTTACCTGCAGTGTCGTCTGTGTGCATCATGTGGACGACTCGGTCACCTGGCAAATGCTTGTCAATTCAACCCATTCCAAGGTGGTCCAAACTAACCCCAAGTCAACCCTGCTCCAGCTCGTTTACCATCTGGTACTTGGTACAACTACGGTGAGACGAGCTATTTCAGGAACAAGTGAACAAAGATTGTCAATGCAAATCTGACCCACGGATGAGCATTTGGCTGAGTATAAGATGTTACTGTTTTAATCTTATGCTTTTGTTTCTTTGTTTTTCTTGTAATGTGAAACAATCAGTTTTGTTTATAAATAAATCGTTGATCACAAATTCTGATATACAAGTGTAGTTACATGTGTGTATGGCATTTCCCTATAATACCTACATTAAGGAACTATGTTCCTTACAAACTACTCTTGTGAATATTTCCCATTCTTGTGTTTACTCATGATTCCCTTAGAAAATTCTAAGTACTCGTTTCATTCTAAGATACGAAGTACAAAAAATAAAGTGACATTATGAGTAATCATGCTTCTGCACATCTGTGCCTTTGAATCCTTGGTTAGATAACTAAGAGTATTTTCAAATCTCATACCCATTACGTTTTGATTTTTCAACATACATAGTAGGAATATTTCAAAAACAGCCTTCATGATTTCAAAACATTTCATATAGTCTGAAAACAATTTTTCAAATGCATCGTCTAGATTTCAAAAACAACCTTCATGATTTCAAAATGTTATTAATACAGTATAATTACTTATATCAAGTGCATGATTTCAAAAGCATCAATCATGTTTTCAAAAACCTTATACATAATTTCAAAATTCATCTCGCATGATTTTAAAACATTTTTATAAATATACTTACCTAATACACCTACTTTATGATTTCAAAAGTATTATATATAAGGTTTCAAAAAAAAAAAAAAAAATTAAACACATTTTTAAAAGAAACCCCATGCATAGTTTTCAAAATATTTTCCTCATACATTAACTTAACCTTCAAATTCTGCTTCATATGTCACCTTGACATATCTAGCATCCCAACTTCATAAGCATTTTTACTTCATGTTTTGACTTAAGCACTTCCAGTGCAAGGTTTCAAAACATCTTCAACTTCTAAAATCCATATGGGATCTTTTTATCTTCACAATTAGACCCTTGTGGATGATTATCTTTCAAATCAGAGTCCTTAATTGGATTCCTTGTGTACCTTAATTCGAACATTTCGGTACCTTATAATCGAAATCGAATTTTCTCTTTAAGATCTTTCTATCTTCATAGTTAGATTCTTGGAAATATTTAAAGCACCAATCAAAATCCACGAATCCGATACCTGGTGTGCTTTAAATACATGTGCACAATTAACAAAAACAAATTAACAAAATGATAACAAATCAAGTTAAACAATTATGTGATTATGTGTTTATGCATTTTGTGTTTTCTTTTATGCATTTTATGTATTTGTATACTCTGGATATTCGTTATCCAAATCCTCATAGAACCTTTTCATATCTTCATATGAAGGATTCGTAGTAGGATATTCAAAAAGGTACTACCTTAAATCCTTATTGGGCTTCTACGTGATAGTCAAGACCCTTGGATTATATAGTACCACTCCATGATTCATAAGAGACCCTTTTAGTGGTCTAGTAAAAAAGATTGAGTCAGAATCTGATTAAGAATGACATGTGGTGTTGTAGCTGAACAGACTCCTTGGTAGTCTATTTAAATCATTTATTGATTTAATTAAAAGGACCCTATGGTGGTCTAGTCACAATCATCACAAGTTCGTTAATTATTTTCTTCCCCTACACATTATAAGATGCACTACGTGACTATGCAAGGAATTACGTAATTATGGATGCATACATAATTGCGAAGTTTAGTGCATGGAAACCACAGTAAGACTTATTATGTGTAAGAACCGATAGTGGCAATCATAACGGAATGTGAACAATGTAATAGAGGTACGGTGGACGCACCAATAACACTTTATATACTTTTATATAAGTGTCCCTCTCGCATTGCCAGCATGATGTTATATAAAGTTACTAGAAGTTTAGGACTCTAACCTGTGTTGTTTGATCTTTTCAACTTCATGTTTCAAGCTCCCACAAGTTTCCTCTAAATAAATTTCGGGACGAAATTTCCTGAAGCAGGGGAGACTGTGACACCTGTGTCACTTCAACCATTAAACAAATACCAAACCAATGAAATATTGTATTTCATACTTGGGATTTGTATAAATATGTGTATCATTTGCACATATCAACTCTTGTTCGATTTCGGGCTCTAAATCGCTTTCTGGAAGGTTATACGCGCCCTGATGCGTAAATATAACCAGTTTAATGCAACAAACACTCCAGAACAGTGACATAGGCTTAACATACCTTAAATAACCTATACATAACTTAGAAATAAGTTTTGGAAGGTTTGGTATACCGAAATCAAGTTTATTCGCTAACAGGGACTAAATTCGACAAACTACGAAAGTATGTCAATTTGTATTGTAACGGACATTCCGAAACTTGATCATCAGTTAAACACACCCTAAATATCCTTTATATAGCTTAGAAATAGGCTTTGAGGGGTTCGGTGTGCTAAAATAAACTTTATGCTCATTCAGGGACTAAAAGCGTCAAAAAGTGCATAAGTTTGCATTTTCGCGCATAACTTACGTTCTGAATACATCCGGAGATCCAAAAATTTATGTAAGCACTAAAATATTTTATTTTAGTGTTTGGCATAAGAAAAATCTATTCGTCGTTTTTCGCGCTTATGCGCATTCCGTCGTAATTAAGCAAACATCGCAATCGTACGACCAAACGAACCGAAATCCGGCATATTTTTGAGCATGTTTCATGTCCACATTGTTTAAGCATCATTTTAGGGCCTTAAAGTTGGCTTAACGGGCCTTAGAAGTGTCGAAATGAGCTTAAAACACATACAGGGACTGAAACTGTAAATCTGCAAACTTGTTGCTAATCTGTGCTGCCCAGGCGGGCCGCGTAAGCTTCTGTTGTCTTTTACACGGGCCGCGAGGCCCTCCCAAATATGTAGAAAGTGTTTAACAGCCTGCTTCCAGCTGTTCCAGCCATGTAATCCACTTGCAACTGGTTTCTAGCAACTATGGGCCATTACTAGGGGTGCCCAAGGTTTCTCAAAACAATGGGCTCAAGGTGTACGGCTGTGATTGAGTCTCGGATTACGAGGAACGATCTTAACGGCTCTACCAAAACTATAAATACCCCTCCATAGTTCACTTGCAACTCACTTGAATTCTGAGATTTTCTCTAAGTTGATGTGTGAAAACACTTCATACCTGAGAAATACTTGGAAATTCAATCTTGCGGAGACCCTTTGTAAGTGTTCCTTCGTTCTTTTATGCGTTTTTAGCTTGAAAGTCAAACTGCGTTTGACTTTCTGCATTGACCAATTTATGGTCAATGCGAAGTTCGTTTGAACTTCATAACGTGAGCGTAATCACGATGGTTATAGTCCCTAGTAACTATACCTACTGATTACCACGTTATCTAGGATCAGTGACGAGTCGTAGTTTCGGCCAAAATACGTGTTCTTGCGTATTTTGTGACCAAACTACTCTAGGGTATCAAAACCGTTTGTTTTGATATCAAAACCTGTTTTCTAACTTGACTAAACATGTTCTAGCATGTTTAGCTCGTCACTTTTAGATTTGTGCTTGTCTAGGGTCGTAAAGGTAAGCGATCTAATCAATCGCTTATACTTTCGAACCCGACCCATTTGGTCGATCATTAGGATCCGACCAAACACTTTAGGTGACCATAGTTGTATAGGGAATAACTTTCCGAGGTTATACCTTATGGTCACGTCATTTAAGTAGTTGTATGATAAGTAGTTCTTATGCCTTAGGTAAATTACCAAAATACCCTTTTTCACACCTAAATTCATTTAAGCCTATGTAACATAACTTTTGACATCTAAACTGATTTAGCAACAATATTAAACATGTTAAGGCATATCTTACTTGTCATAGGGCTAGTTAAGCGGTCCGAACGCGTTTTACGCAAACGACGCGTTAAAGTAGCATAAGCTACCTAAACGGGTCGTAATGGGTCGTAAGCACTTAGGTTAGGTTTCATTTTAGTATGTGGGCTTTGTTAAACCATATCATATGAGTTCCAATACTCATTTGGTTTACGAAACCTCATACTATCCAATCTCCCGATTTAGGTCCGGTTATTTATGTAGTTATCTATATTAGGTGCCGTTTGATTTCCGTGATCCCTCTAGCTTTGCTTGGTTGTTGTTCAAGACTTCTAAGCACCTTCAAGTGAGTACATAGTCCCCTCTTTTACTGTTTTTCAAACATTTTGGGGTGAAACACATGTGCCTACTTGTTATTTTCATGCTTTCCATGCTTTCATATCATATACTTGCTATGTTCATTAGTACATTATTAGTACATCGTTTTACATGACATTTTATGCTATGTATGTTCATTTAGCGCATACTTAGTACATTGTTTTCATTACATTTCACGCTATGTATGTCTATTTAGTGCATACATAGTGCACTGTTTTACATTACCTTTTCATGATATGTATGTTTCATCATGCTTAGTACATTTTCATTTCATCACATGCTTACATTTTGATATGACATTTGGTTTGTTTAATGGGACCATATACATTCATTAACTTTGATCACGCCGCTCGTTAGTAGGTAATGGTACCATAGGAATTGACAACTCTCGTTCCTAACATCCTAGGTATGTTTGGATGAAAGGAATGACCGAATTCGATAAAACATAGTACAGATAGACCTTTAATTTGTTTAAGGGATCATCACCACAGTCACGAGGCTTGGATGTATGCATTTTTACAATACCGCATAAATGTTTGTATTCAGTATAGCATGCATTTCCACAAGACATAACGTTGATTTAAACCACGTTTTACTTCAATACATTGTTTTGTGCATTTTTATCTATGGCTTAGTAGATATATATAAATATATATATTTCACTTGCCATACATGACATTTTGTTTACACATTTCATAATTGACATTCGACATAGACATTTTGATATTGATATACATATTTCCTGGACTACATTTTGACATAAACATTTTGACATGATTTACACAAAGACATTTGACAAATGGTTTAGACATGGGCAATTTACAGTGGTGGTTTGTTTGGGTAAAGTGATTTAAGTAACGAGGCGTGTGTTATATGATACAAGCATGGTGGATACGCCGCTGGTACTTCCGATATATAAGTGCTTGTATGGTATTACATATCGTAGCGTTATTTAAATCATTTCAATTTAGACATATAACATTTTATACAAATAACATATTATTACATATCGTAGCGTTATTTAAATCATTTCAATTTAGACATATAACATTTTATACAAATAACATATTTTTCACAAGACATTGTTTTACAAACAACTTATTTTATACACAAACTCATTTTACTTGGTTATTCATTTAACCTTACATTATTCTTTTACATATCATCTACTTTATTATCACTTTTCAAATGATTTATAATACAAAACATTTTACAAGGATCATGACTGGCTTTTGTTAAACAACTTTTTCTAAACTTATAAGTCATGAATCCTATTTTCACAAAACCTATGTATCTCACAGGCATTTTTATGCTGACGTACCTATTTTCACATGTGTTTCAGGAGATGATGCATAGGATTGATCAAGATACACATAGGCGGACTTGGGCCTTAGTGACAAATAAAAGATGCAAGACTAGTTAATTATGTTAAACTTCTTTGTTTGTTTAGACATTGTACTCAGTTAATCAATAAAACAAAATTTCAAATTTCCATGTGTTATGAAACAATGATTCTGTTACAACACTCCCCGACGTTTCCGCCACGATTTGTTGTTTTACGTGGTCGGGGTGTGACAGAAAAGTTGGTATCAGAGCTCATGGTTATAGGGAATTAGGTTATTAGTAATGCTTTGACCTAGTCTATAACCTTCCTAGGACCCTAACGCGAGTTTACTTGCGTTTAGTCATAAAACAATACCGTCACCTATCCTTAGGCGACAACCACAACAAGAACACAAATTTCAAAACCGCTTTGAAAATCAATCATCTGTTCTAGGATGATTTATTGTAAGGTTTTGAACCTTCAAAGTTTTTAAAATCTCGTCAAAGTTTGGGTCTTTTAATGTGAACATGTGCAAACTAGAAGGGTGAATGCCTGTACTCTGAGTTTTCTGTCTAATGCTAGAGTGTTCGTACAAATCCGCAGAATCGGACCAGTCACTCTTACCTGGGAACTCTTGGGGTGAGTGTTCACTTATAGGCGAGCATGTTTTCAGTAATACATTAATATGACCTGTTTACTTTGATTAGTCACCGTCTCATTTGTTTGCCTTAGGTAACAAACAAATGATCGCAATTTTATGCGTTGCCATTTTGTTTTGATTTTCCGATAACATTTCACTTGTTTCTTCCTATGTCTTTCATTTCCTTCTAGAATGTCTCTTCCTCTCTGCAACGGTCAAATGTCCGAGCAAACAGCCAAATTTGCTCAGCAAATAGGCGAAGTGATTCTGAAGACGGTGGATTTAGGCATTGCCATGTCTCGTCTCGTCTCAACAATGAAGCCACTCAAGAGTCACCAAAGGAAGCAGAAGTCAAGCCTGCACCAAAATCAAGGAAGCGTAAGGCTTCAAGGAAACCCACAGCAGTTACACCTAATCAAGCGGGACCTAGCCAAGTGGCAAGGCTACCAGCTAGGAAGCCGTACTTTGGAACTGCCCCATGGTGCAAACGATGCAACCGTCATCATTCAAACCTCATACCCTGCTTCAAATGTACCTACTGTGGACGGCGGGGACATTTGGTTAACATATGCCGCTTTGCTATCCAAAACAAAGCTGTTATAAACCTTGCTGCTGCTCAACCTCCCGCTACGAAACCTTATGCCGGTACTGCACTGATGTGCAACAAGTGTAATGCACCTCACCGAGCTTACCTGCAGTGTCGTCTGTGTGCATCATTTCACAACCCCCGATCCCTTATCTGTCCCGGGAACGGGCGGCCGCGAACTCAGTGGCGGTGGTATCAATATTTATTAATTTGGCAGCGGAAATTTCATCAGGACCGTAGTTAGGAAATGTTTATCAAAGTAAAACCACCATATTTGATATTAATAATGACATGGGCAAAACCCAAGTTTCTTATAACAATACATTTATAGGGACAAACCCTATTTTATTGAATTTAAAACATCGTTTATTAGGTAACTTTTATAGCCACTTATTTTCCAAGCCTTCAGTGCTCTTGAGCTGGCTTTTTCCCAGTTGGCTTTCACATTGTGTTACCTGAAACATGTTTTAAAAATATTTTGTCAGCGGGAAATACTGGTGAGTGAATCCCAGTTTAATCAAGAAACATTTTATCAATTAACACAGTATTGAGAGCTATCACATTGTTTATGTCTACCCAATTACTCATTCAGTACTGTCAATCCTTGACTTGTGGGTCATATTACACATTGGCTACTCGTCGTCCAATGGTAACGTACTGTCATTCCGACTTACTACTCGCAAGTAATAAATTTTGTATACAAAACCCCAAATACCGGCAGTAATTGAAGAACTACAAAGACTCAATCACTGCTTAATTGCATTGTAAAATAATTAAGGTTTTGTAAAACCTTTCAAAAACATTATCAAAAAGAGGATAAACTCACATTGCTATTTTAGACTTCGCGTGAGGGTTTTCTGGATATAATCTATAATTTACACAAATGTACCTAGGTTAGTATAATAACCCTTTAATAATATTAATGATACCCTCCCCGAGACGGCATTCCAACAACTATGTCGGGCAGAACCACGACAGTTGTTACGGAACCCTAAATCAATCGGGCAGCGTATCTAATACGAAACTGGGGTTATAATACTTACAACGGAGCAGAACCTCGCTAATTAGGGGGGTATTATACCTGACTATAATAACTCTTCTACAGAAATTGAGATTGAGAATCGAATTGTGAACGACGGAAAGTGAAACCCGATGGCTCCTTTATATAGTGCTGATATTGGACTCTCTCGCGGCCCGCGTAATATGAGAGCAGGGCTTACGCGGCCCGCGTTGACTCCAGGTCAACGTATAGCTTATCCTGGTCACTGTGTAGCCTTGCCACGATGATGACACGTGTCATCACCGGGCTGCGCCACCATTTGGGACACTCGCGGCCCGCGTAAGTGTTAAGGGTAGCTTACGCGGCCCGCCTTAACTTAAGGAATTAAACAAAATCAGATCTACACCTTCATACCGCCCACGTAAGGTTGGGGTGGGTCCTACGCGGCCCGCCTCAACTTAATATTTCTAGTTTTTAATTAATTTTAATTCTATTTGGTATTTCGGGCTTGGCTTTCACGTACGGGGTGTATTTTAGAAAGTGTAGGGTGTCAAGGGTGTTTTAGGAGGGTGGTTATATTTTGGGTATCACTCCTGGGTGATTTGATAAAATATATAGTGCACTCACACTTATATATAGTAACCCAATTCCACTTTATCCCTACGTCCCGAGACAGAACCCCAACGAATTTAGGCAGAGCCTTGACATACGTTATGGGGCCCTACGTCACTTGGACAGGGTATCAGTGACCAGGGGTTACAATACTTAAAACAGGGCAGGGCTTTGTAGGATTTAGGGGTGAATAACTAAAGAAAATGGGGCATAATATATCACAGAGCGAGAGAGAAAGAGAGGGATTTGGCAACTTGAACGGTGAGCTACTGATTCTTATATATACTGCATTTTGGAATTTAGTGTGCTCTCCAAGTAATGCCACGTAAAGCCATGCATTTATGTCAATTGTTCTCACCCTCACACGTACTCATTTACTGACTTTTACCATTTTGATTGTCATGCATTTACAATTTGATTTCTTTCCATGTATTTTAGTTTACAATACGTAAATACATTTAATTTATAAAGTTGTAGGCTTATTTTATTATTGTATTTAATATATATATTAAAATTAATTTAACTGCTTCATTTATTTGGCGCTTATAACTTCTAAAATATGACGTTTTATAAAACAATGAATATGTCATTAGAACGAGAATAATTTTATCTACATTTTGAACCAAGTTTCATTAAAAACGGAGTAGGTTCAAATATAAAGTATTTTTATAATTATTAAATGGTTCATACGCTTGCCCAAAATATCTCATATTTCCATTGGTCAACTTACCCATGATGCATCCTTTTAATAACATAAGTTTTTATATATATTTTAAATAAAAATTTTGGGACTGTTACACATCATGTGGACGACTCGGTCACCTGGCAAATGCTTGGCAATTCAACCCATTCCAAGGTGGTCCAAACTAACCCCAAGTCAACCCTGCTCCAGCTCGTTTACCATCTGGTACTTGGTACAACTACGACGAGACGAGCTATTTCAGGAACAAGTGAACAAAGATTGTCAATGCAAATCTGACCCACGGATGAGCATTTGGCTGAGTATAAGAAGTTGCTGTTTTAATCTTATGCTTTTGTTTCTTTGTTTTTCTTGTAATGTGAAACAATCAGTTTTGTTTATAAATAAATCGTTGATCACAAATTCTGATATACAAGTGTAGTTACATGTGTGTATGGCATTTCCCTATAATACCTACATTATAGTTCCTTACAAACTACTCTTGTGAATATTTCCCATTCTTGTGTTTACTCATGATTCCCTTAGAAAATTCTAAGTACTCGTTTCATTCTAAGATACGAAGTACAAAAAATAAAGTGACATTATGAGTAATCATGCTTCTGCACATCTGTGCCTTTGAATCCTTGGTTAGATAACTAAGAGTATTTTCAAATCTCATACCCATTACGTTTTGATTTTTCAACATACATAGTAGGAATATTTCAAAAACAACCTTCATGATTTCAAAACATTTCATATAGTCTGAAAACAATTTTTCAAATGCATCGTCTATATTTCAAAAACAACCTTCATGATTTCAAAATGTTATTAATACAGTATAATTACTTATATCAAGTGCATGATTTCAAAAGCATCAATCATGTTTTCAAAAACCTTATACATAATTTCAAAATTCATCTCGCATGATTTTAAAACATTTTTATAAATATACTTACCTAATACACCTACTTTATGATTTCAAAAGTATTATATATAAGGTTTCAAAAAAAAAAAAAAATTAAACACATTTTTAAAAGAAACCCCATGCATAGTTTTCAAAATATTTTCCTCATACATTAACTTAACCTTCAAATTCTGCTTCATATGTCACCTTGACATATCTAGCATCCCAACTTCATAAGCATTTTTACTTCATGTTTTGACTTAAGCACTTCCAGTGCAAGGTTTCAAAACATCTTCAACTTCTAAAATCCATATGGGATCTTTTTATCTTCACAATTAGACCCTTGTGGATGATTATCTTTCAAATCAGAGTCCTTAATTGGATTCCTTGTGTACCTTAATTCGAACATTTCGGTACCTTATAATCGAAATCGAATTTTCTCTTTAAGATCTTTCTATCTTCATAGTTAGATTCTTGGAAATATTTAAAGCACCAATCAAAATCCACGAATCCGATACCTGGTGTGCTTTAAATACACGTGCACAATTAACAAAAACAAATTAACAAAATGATAACAAATCAAGTTAAACAATTATGTGATTATGTGTTTATGCATTTTGTGTTTTCTTTTATGCATTTTATGTATTTGTATACTCTGGATATTCGTTATCCAAATCCTCATAGAACCTTTTCATATTTTCATATGAAGGATTCGTAGTAGGATATTCAAAAAGGTACTACCTTAAATCCTTATTGGGCTTCTACGTGATAGTCAAGATACTTGGATTATATAGTACCACTCCATGATTCATAAGAGACCCTTTTAGTGGTCTAGTAAAAAAGATTGAGTCAGAATCTGATTAAGAATGACATGTGGTGTTGTAGCTGAACATACTCCTTGGTAGTCTATTTAAATCATTTATTGATTTAATTAAAAGGACCCTATGGTGGTCTAGTCACAATCATCACAAGTTCGTTAATTATTTTCTTCCCCTACACATTATAAGATGCACTACGTGACTATGCAAGGAATTACGTAATTATGGATGCATACATAATTGCGAAGTTCAGTGCATGGAAACCACAGTAAGACTTATTATGTGTAAGAACCGATAGTGGCAATCATAACGGAATGTGAACAATGTAATAGAGGTACGGTGGACGCACCAATAACACTTTATATACTTGTATATAAGTGTCCCTCTCGCATTGCAAGCATGATGTTATATAAAGTTACTAGAAGTTCAGGACTCTAACCTGTGTTGTTTGATCTTTTCAACTTCGTGTTTCAAGCTCTCACAAGTTTCCTCTAAATAAATTTCGGGACGAAATTTCCTGAAGTAGGGGAGAGTGTGAGACCTGTGTCACTTCAACCATTAAACAAATACCAAACCAATGAAATATTGTATTTCATACTTGGGATTTGTATAAATATGTGTATCATTTGCACATATCAACTCTTGTTCGATTTCGGGCTCTAAATCGCTTTCTGGAAGGTTATACGCGCCCTGATGCGTAAATATAACCAGTTTAATGCAACAAACACTCCGGAACAGTGACATAGGCTTAACATACCTTAAATAACCTATACATAACTTAGAAATAAGTTTTGGAAGGTTTGGTATACCGAAATCAAGTTTATTCGCTAACAGGGACTAAATTCGACAAACTACGAAAGTATGTCAATTTGTATTGTAACGGACATTCCGAAACTTGATCATAAGTTAAACACACCCTAAATATCCTTTATATAGCTTAGAAATAGGCTTTGAGGGGTTCGGTGTGCTAAAATAAACTTTATGCTCATTCAGGGACTAAAAGCGTCAAAAAGTGCATAAGTTTGCATTTTCGCGCATAACTTACGTTCTGAATACATCCGGACATCCAAATATTTATGTAAGCACTAAAATATTTTATTTTAGTGTTTGGCATAAGAAAAATCCATTCGTCGCGCAATTTGGATCGTGTTTCGCGCTTATGCGCATTCCGTCGTAATTAAGCAAACATCGCGATCGTACGACCAAACGAACCGAAATCCGGCATATTTTTGAGCATGTTTCATGTCCACAATGTTTAAGCATCATTTTAGGGCCTTAAAGTTGGCTTAACGGGCCTTAGAAGTGTCGAAATGAGCTTAAAACACATACAGGGACTGAAACTGTAAATCTGCAAACTTGTTGCTGATTTGTGCTGCCCAGGAGGGCCGTGTAAGCTTCTGTTGTCTCTTACGCGGGCCGCGAGGCCCTCCCAGATATGCAGAAAGTGTTTAACAGCCTGCTTCCAGCTGTTCTAGCCATGTAATCCACTTGCAACTGGTTTCTAGCAACTATGGGCCATTACTAGGGGTACCCAAGGTTTCTCAAAACAATGGGCTCAAGGTGTACGACTGTGATTGAGTCTCGGATTATGAGGAACGATCTTAACGGCTCTACCAAAACTATAAATACCCCTCTATAGTTCACTTGCAACTCACTTGAATTCTGAGATTTTCTCTAAGTTGATGTGTGAAAACACTTCATACCTGAGAAATACTTGGAAATTCAATCTTGCGGGGACCCTTTGTAAGTGTTCCTTGGTTCTTTTATGCGTTTTTAGCTTGAAAGTCAAACTGCATTTGACTTTCTACATTGACCAGTTTATGGTCAATGCGAAGTTCGTTTGAACTTCATAACGTGAGCGTAATCACGATGGTTATAGTCCCTAGTAACTATACCTACTGATTACCACGTTATCTAGGCTCAGTGACGAGTCGTAGTTTCGGCCAAAATACGTGTTCTTGCGTATTTTGTAACCAAACTACTCTAGGTTATCAAAACCGTTTGTTTTGATATCAAAACCTGTTTTCTAACTTGACTAAACATGTTCTAGCATGTTTAGCTCGTCACTTTTAGATTTGTGCTTGTCTAGGGTCGTAAAGGTAAGCGATCTAATCAATCGCTTATACTTTCGAACCAGACCCATTTGGTCGATCATTAGGATCCGACCAAACACTTTAGGTGACCATAGTTGTATAGGGAATAACCTTCCGAGGTTATACCTTATGGTCACGTCATTTAAGTAGTTGTATGATAAGTAGTTCTTATGCCTTAGGTAAATTACCAAAATACCCTTTTTCACACCTAAATTCATTTAAGCCTATGTAACATAACTTTTGACATCTAAACTGATTTAGCAACAATATTAAACATGTTAAGGCATATCTTACTTGTCATAGGGCTAGTTAAGCGGTCCGAACGCGTTTTACGCGAACGACGCGTTAAAGTAGCATAAGCTACCTAAACGGGTCGTAATGGGTCGTAAGCACTTAGGTTAGGTTTCATTTTAGTATGTGGGCTTTGTTAAACCATATCATATGAGTTCCAATACTCATTTGGTTTACGAAACCTCATACTATCCAATCTCCCGATTTAGGTCCGGTTATTTATGTAGTTATCTATATTAGGTGCCGTTTGATTTCCGTGATCCCTCTAGCTTTGCTTGGTTGTTGTTCAAGACTTCTAAGCACCCTCAAGTGAGTACATAGTCCCCTCTTTTACTGTTTTTCAAACATTTTGGGGTGAAACACATGTGCCTACTTGTTATTTTCATGCTTTCCATGCTTTCATATCATATACTTGCTATGTTCATTAGTACATTATTAGTACATCGTTTTACATGAGATTTTATGCTATGTATGTTCATTTAGCGAATACTTAGTACATTGCTTTCATTACATTTCACGCTATGTATGTCTATTTAGTGCATACATAGTGCACTGTTTTACATTACCTTTTCATGCTATGTATGTTTCATCATGCTTAGTACATTTTCATTTCATCACATGCTTACATTTTGATATGACATTTGGTTTGTTTAATGGGACCATATACATTCATTAACTTTGATCACGCCGCTCGTTAGTAGGTAATGGTACCATAGGAATTGACAACTCTCGTTCCTAACATCCTAGGTATGTTTGGATGAAAGGAATGACTGAATTCGATAAAACATAATACAGATAGACCTTTAATTTGTTTAAGGGCCCTACGCCAAAATAGGTATACAGTCACACAAAAAAAGTGTGACTGTATGTCTTTCGCCTCACATATTTTTTTCAGGTCAAGTGTGGCCAAAGCTCGAGTCATCGTAGGTATCATACGGCTACACATACTTTTTAGTGGCCGTAGAGCTTAAAAGTGTGGCTAAAAGGTACCAACATTATTTGTTAAAATCTAGCATTTCCTCTATTAAGTGTGGCTAAAGGATAGCAACGGCCACATATATTTACTTTAAGTGTGACCGTTACTACTATATAGTCACATAAATTACCAAAAATATTTGTTTTAGCCACATTAATTAAAAAAGTGTGGGAAAAAGTGTTGTTGTAATTAAGCATTTTTCCCATTAAGTGTGGCTAAAGGGTAGCAACGGCCACATGAATTATTGTAAGTGTGGTTGTTTCTGTTATACAGACACACAAACCAAAAACAAAGTGACTATGGTGTGGCTAATGATTATTTATAGTCACACGAAATATTGTATTTTTAAGTGTGGCTATTGTCTAACCTTTAGTAACACATATTTCTTTTTTTCTTATGGCAATTTCTATCATTCTATCACACAAATAAGAAACAAGGTGGCTATGGTGTGGCTATTGTCTAACCTTTGGTCACACATATTTGTTCACCCTGTGACTTTTGCTATAATGTCATCACACAAAAAAGAACAATGTCACGAAAGTGTGGCTAATGGTTATGTATAGCCACATCAAATTTTATAACTTTAAGTGTGCCTATTATCTAACATTTGGTCACACATGATTTGTTTTTCCGTGACAATTGTTATGCTTCCGCCACATAAAAAAACAAACTGACGAAAGTGTGGCTAACAATTATGTATTGCCACATGAAAATTTATAATTTAAGTGTGGCTATTGTCTAACATTTGGTCACACATATTTATTATGGTTTTATGTGGCCATTTTCATATAATTAGCCATTTTATTTTCAAAATTTTATAAAACTAAAACAAAAGTAACCATGAGAAAACCTAAAAACCAAATTATATTAACAATAATAAACCAAAATCCATACATAAGTTTTCAATTTAAATACATATAAAAGACATAAACTTCTCAAAACCTAACTACAAAAGTTGCAAAGGGAACGCCTCTACACATAAACTAAGAACTAATTCTTGGTTATTCTCTTCAAATCCATATACTCACTACTTGTAGACTTAAAAGTGCTGCAAATATATATCCAGTTGTTTTGCCTTTGTGGAATGCTCCATGATTTGGATGCAAAATCAACGACTAGCCACCAGATGCAAATTGTGAACAATTCAATCAATGACCAGCCACCCGGTATCAATGAGATCCGAGCATTCTGAACTACTCCATCCCAATTAAAGCATGTCCGAATACATGCTTGCTATTGCAAATATCATATGGAAAAACGTGTACGAATAACTCACATGTTTTGCTTCCACTTCTTTCTTGCCTTTGCCCGATTCTAGTTCCTCCGTTCTAGAAGTGGTAACCGCTCGCCTGTTGTGAAAGGTAAACTTAGATTTTAGTTTCATGAATCCAATTTGGAGAAATATGTAATTTCTATGATCAATGTACAAGTTTAACCTGTTCTCGAATAAGATGGAGGGGTGTTGAAGAACCAGAACGTAGAGCAAAATATAAACATAATACAACACTTGTAAGCATGCCCAGAATTAGTGTACATGTGGTGACAGCTTTGGAATTGTGTAAACCAGGTCTAGAAGGCCTAACACCACTCCACAACATTGATGGGCGAAGCCGTGTGCTTTCTCATGTCCCATTAGCTGGGCGTCGAGGCTTGTTGTGGCACATATATATTTTGCAGGTGCATGTGCATCTGATTAACAATAATACAACCAAGCAGTTAATCAGATTATGTGGGTCACACATTTTATTAACAAAAAAACTTACGCCGACCATATTAGCCCTCTAAGACTATGCCTCATTTGGGTGCTTCTTTTTACAAAGCTCATCCCAGAACTGTACAACTAGTAGAAGAGTCATGGTGTGCATTTGAGCCAGGTCCTGAATATTAAAATAACATATAATGTTAAGATATCCTCCTCATATTGTAACATACTTTCTAGAACTATACATTTGGTCAAGTAGAGGAAAGGAAAACTTGCTTGGAGAAACTTCATACTAGAACTGTACATTTGGTCAAGGGAAGTCACTGAAACAAGTAATGAAAATCGTTACTTAAAACTACAAATGCAATTAGGTGTGGGCTCAAAAATTATCTCCAACACTCATCATGTAATGGTATTTAAAAAAACACACTTAAAATTAAAAAAAAATATATATATAACAACTATCAATTGGGTTCATTGGCAGTTATCAAAGCATGTGATACATCACAGAATCAAATTGATCACACGCTATATCTCAATGATATATGCAAGCATATGAACAAGTCTACGCAGAAACTTGCATAGTTGATTCTAGAAGCTACTTAGACTTGTGGCAGTTTGGTATCCGTTTATCAACATCCAGATCACCATGTAAACAAAATGGTGATTTTAATATTTATTTTTATAAGATTAGATTAAAGGTGCAAATGAGCCGAGCTTAAACAAGCCCGAGCACAAGCCTAGAAACAAGCCCGTTTAGTAAACGAGCTTGAGCTTCACTTATCGAGCTCTAGCCGAACCGAACCTAAACGATCATAAAATGTTTTATTAACATATTAAATATACAATTAAATAATAAATATCAATAGTTATATATAATATAAAGTAGTTAATAAAATAATAAACGAGTTAAGCCCGAGCCAAGACCGAGCTTGAAAAATTACCTACAAGCCGAGCGCGAGCTCAAGCTCGAGCTTAGTTGAGCTCGGGCTGGGCTCGGCTCGGCTCGTTTACACCCCTATATTAGATTATGAGTAGAATATTAAATAAACTTGCTTTAGTAGTATATTATACTTATACATGAAGTAAATAGTATTAACACCCAACATACGGTAATTAATAGAACCTTTACATAGTAAAATAGCATGTTTGAGTTAATTCATCACAAAAAAGCATAACCTTGAATATTCTAATAATCTAGATGCAGCAAGAATTAACATTAAACTTGAGAACTTCATATCATTAACTGAAGTTAAACAAATACCATACCTGCACAAGGTTAGCTGCAGAAAACTCAATACAAGTTTCAATTTCCCTATTGCATTATTGAAGCCATCACCTACCTAGACTCATAAGGTTACCTGCTCTAGACCACAAGGTTATCAAGGTGGTGTTCATCATGCAAATCTAGCTTTCAACCACAAACATCAATATACAAAAAAAAGTTTGTTAACGTTCAAACTATAACACAAGATTTAAACACAAATCAATTAAATATCATATAAATTATGACCTTGTCTAATTTAGCAGCATTAAGAGCTCAAAATATTCAACAGCCATCTTCTGACCGTAGTTTCTACAAACCCTCTAATACAACAATACAATAGAAATTCAAGTTAATGATCTAATTGTACTCACTGCAATCGTTGCAAAATCGGGTTAATTGGAGTAATTCTTGAAAACAACAGCAAATGAGCAACGTTCATGGGTTGTATGATTTAGCGAAGAAGATCTCATTGACTCGGTCACGGACTCCTATTATTCTTCCTTTGTCGTATTTAGGGACTTCATTGTATAATCTGACAAAGGTGAGAGAGGCAACCGGGGGGTGGGGGAACGATGGTGGTCGAAGAGTTGGAAACCACTGGTCTGAAACTGGAAGCTAGGGTTTTGATATGTTTTGCTGTTGTTTTTTAGAAAATTTTTGGGGGAGTTCAAATTGGGAGCCAGATTGGGTTGGAGGGAAATTTTTAGGGGTGAAAATTTTAGGAGGAAAAGTATTTTTTATACTTTTAAAAGTAAATTGCCATTTTAATCGTTGAGGTTTGTCCAAATTTGCCATTTTAGTCGAAATAATTTTTTTTTCGCTTCTGCGTCCCTGACTTTTCCCTTTTGTTGCCATTTTGATCACATACCTTAACTCCGTCCAAAAAACCTCATTTTTAACTAGGGGTATTTTGGGGATTTTCAATTTAAATCTTTCCAGATGCCATTTTGATCCATTCTTTTATTACAGACATTTTACCCTTTTTAAAATATATTTAATATATAAATACACACTTACAACCCTTTCTCTCTCTCTTATATCTCACACACTCTCTCTCTCTAAAACCACAACCACCGGTTACTCCTCCACCTCCAACAATGACAGCCATCACCACCTTCCACCGCTACCACCTTCACCCTCCTCCACCAAATCCGTGAACCACACACCGCCATCACCCACTTCCGCCACCCACCTTCACCTTCCTCCACCACCGGCACCCACTTCACTACCTCCCCCCACATCCACCACCGACACCCATCTCCGCCACCCACACCCCCACAATGCCCGTCTTTAAGAAACCCACTAAACTATTTTACAAAAAAAACCCTTTAACCCCACTACCATCCCCACCACCGTCACCACCCTGCCACCACCCCTCATCCGCCCTTAACCCCCAACCAACCTCCACTGTGGACCACCACTGATCACCTGCATCAGCTGTTACCACCATCTAGCAACCACATCTATTAAACTCAATTCAGATTTAGATGAATTGGTGAAATTGAGGCAAAAGACCACCACCACAACACAAGAGAAAGAACCATTGAACAGATAAGAGGGGTTGTCGGTTTAAAAGACCTAGCTGTCGCCAGCCTTAGCGGCTAGGGTTCCGATTGGAATATCTAGTGAGCTTTTGCAATTTAAGACAGATGATAGTTACAGTTTTGTAACCTTTTGAGGAATACGATGGTTAGGGGGATTAGGTTTTCCGGTGACGAAGAGGGTGGCTCGGGTTTCCGGGGAGAAGGTGATGCCTAGGTTTCAGAAATGTTATAGGAGACAAAGATGGTCCATTAAGACATATAAGATCTACCAATGTCCATCATGATTCATTAAGGCCCAATATGGTCCATTAAGACACATAGGATCTATTATTGTTCATTATGGTCTATTAAGACACAAATTATCCCATTAAGACATATATGATCTACGGTTGTCTATTGTAATTCATCAAGGCCCAAGATGATCCATTAAGACATGTATGATCTACTATTTTCCATCGTGATCCATTAAGGCCCAACATGGTTCATTAAGACATGTATAATTTACTATTGTCCATTGTGATCCATTAGGCCCAACATGGTCCATTAGGACATGTATGATCTAATATTGTTCATTGTGATACACTAAGGTAATCCATTAAGGCCCAACATAGTCCATTAAGACATGTATGATCTACTATTGTCCATTGTGACCCATTAAGGCCCATGATAGTCCATTAAGACATGTATGATCTACAATTGTCCACCGTAATCCGTTAAGGCCCAAGATAATCCATTAAGACATGTATGATCTACTAATATCCATTGTGATCCATCATGGCCCATACTATATGTTCCCGTGTAGGGTATGATCGGGTTCCGACATAACTGAGTATTGGAACCGGGTATGGGTCTGGGAATTAATGCCAGGTTTAAAAAAAATATTTTTTACACAAGTAATTCGTTTAGAAATTAAATTTGGTTTGTAATTTGTATAACTAATTAAAAAATTACAATAACATAGATTCACGTAAGTACAAATTATTTGCTTTCCCGTTTGACAGGTCCATCGTAACGCGCAGGTCGTATATCGATGTAGTTATTTTTTATGTGCTTTACGTTTCTGTTTATTCGCATTAACACGCCGCAACTTCAGGGTTGATGGTCGTTGGCAGAAGTGTGACATTGGTGTTTGCCCCCGCCGCAACGTGAGGGTGCTCAATACTAGTTTCATAATATCAAATGCAAATGGTTTGTTACTTTGGTGTGTTCTAATTATATTTCTCAAATTTCTAAAAAACACAGAAAGACAAATAAACCTGTTGTGAAAGTAGATCCATGTAGACATTTTTACCCACCAATAAATTGATAAAAACATTGACTAAATAACAAATATTTGTCAATTGTGTATTTGACATCTCGTCTTTTTATTGTGTAGTTGAAATCTCGTCTTTTGCCGTTCAAAAAAAAAAAAAAAAAGATAAATATTCGTCAATTGTATACTAGTTAGTAATCATTTATATCTTTAAACAACTTACTAAAGATTGATAAAGAAAAAGAATGCTAAACTGGGAACACATATTAGACACTTAGGAATGCTAAACTGTTGCTAGACACTTAGGAATGCTAAACTGTTGCTGCTTGCTTTAACTGCATCTCGATGAGCTTTAGGTGTACATACACATCTTAGACCGTATGGTATGGTGGGGCGGGGGTTGGGGGCATGGGTTGACACGTGGACTTCGAGGGGCACCGCTGGTCACGTGTGGGTTGGGTCGGTATGGCGGGGCGTGGCTAGCCTGTTTGGGTTGGCCACGTGTCAATTATTATTAAAAAAATTGAAAAAAAACCTAAAATTATTATAAAAATACACACAAAATTAAAAAAAAAGCCTAAAATTATAATTAAAATTTTCTAAAAATTATTATTTAAATTTTCTAAAAATTACAAAATCCTACAAAAAAAAGGATTACAAATCTAAAAAAAACATAATTAGACATATAAAAAAAACCCCTAATTAAAGCGTTAGGTAGATTTCGAACATGGCGATGGGGGGTTTTATAGTAGTTGGGGTAACCGTTTGGCCAACGGTTGTTTTTTAAAATTTAAATCCTACACCTATAGCCTAGCCAACCCAACCAATGAGAGCCGGCCACGGAAGACCGCTAGGCCCGCCCAACGGCCAGGCTGAAACCCCGCCCAAGGGGCCACGCCGAAACCCAAGCCCACCCGGGGTGATGACTTGGGCGTTTGTACCCAACCCACGCCCCATACCCCATAGTCTTATAACTTGGGTTCTCTTGTAGACCTTCTATCTTCCTTCAGCCACAACCACACTATATAACTATATATCCTTCTGAATACCTCATATCCTCTTAATCTCTTCATTAAAAACCTTATTTCCACCTTATAGCTTCCTTTTTGTCTCCAAGATAGTTTAGACTTTATGCCTCGACCATCTTGACCTACTATGCCACTAAGGCTTTTGGAATAAAGGCTTCCACCTGAAATGAAATAAAAGTTATAATTTGCAGCTCTATCAGACATACCCAAACCCCGGACCTCTGAAATAAAAGTTATAATTTGCACTTCCATCAAATGACCAAATACACAAGAATCACTTCACATCACAAACCTCGAAATTCCAAACATGAGTAACGAAAGTAACATGGTGCGACCATTTAAAAGAGAGACCCAACAATCTATACCGAACATTATCCTGAATCTGTTGGCAAAGGACCTGAGCATACTTTTGTTTACCTTTAAAAATTCTGTTATTCCGTTCCTGCCAAACAAAATAAACACATGCAGCCACAACCAATGTTTGTATAACACGCCAAACAGAGTTATAAAATTTGATATGTTCAAAAAAAGGGACTTAAACATGGCAGTTGAACAATCATACAGACTAGTGGTGTGCACATGGCAATTCAGTTCCAAGCCTCAACCGAACCGCAACCTATACATCCAATTTAAGATTTCTATAACTAGTCACTTTCAGTTAATCAGTAATCACAAACATATAGTTCTAAGTGCCAGTCAACTGATCAAGAAACATCATCAATGAACAACATGATTTGTGTATATATATATACTACAAAATTTGCAGAAGACTTAAACAAATAAAATCATATCAACAGTGGTCCAAATCGAGCCCTAATTTTCAAACTTCAAAGTAATTGTACCATTCACGTCCGAATAAAATATTACTGTAAGAAAATTAATACGAAAATCTTCAGTTTGCTAAAAGAACTGGGGTAACCAAGACTTACCTTTAGTCCAACGATGCTCCAGCTAGCACTCTAAGTTGCAGCAAAAATTGGGGTATTATACAACTACGTTATCAGAAAATTAAATTCTAAACAAAGAAGACAAAATCAGAAGATCAAAACATCACAAAAGAATACGGTATTCAAAGATTATAGTCGGATCTGCAATGGATTGTGTAAGGATCCCAGAAGAAATTCATAGTTACGAAGAAATAATCAAAGAAGGTAAGATGGATAAAAGATTTAAAAAAAATACTTAACCAACTTGTTTCTTAGCAATACCTTTACTCACCAGGACCACATGAGGATCAACAACGAATCCATTCTCAACATTTACATCGTCTTTGTTGGATCAGGCCCCAATCACACAACACACACTCTATACACAAACTCACGTAATGTATGTATTATGTATGTGGGATATATAACTTGCAGTTGCAAAGAAGAAGAAAATGAAAGCTGTTGTATTCGACTGAAAAAATGGGTACACATTACTAAATAAACTATCACTATTTATAATAAAAAATAACATCACATGCAAATAACTTAGTCCACGTCTCAATAAAATATCCATGAAATCAGCAACAAATTGGAAACATTCACATCCACTACCGAGTCAAACTGGAGACCATGACTAGCCATCTGACCCATTAAAACTCAGCATATATCCAACCAAACAAAGACTATTTGGCTCCATAACTAGGCCTGTACATGCTGACCCATCATATGTATTCTACCGACCCGTGACCGTGACCCGTTTTACGAACCGTGACCCGTCCCGATTAACCCAACAATCACCCCCTTAATCGGTTTGTTCACACCACTCGTTCACGACACCCGAATCACCATCTCCTCTCGAATCATCTCGACTTCTACCGGACACCCGAGCTTCACCTCGGTCACGCCCAAATTCGATATCAACTCGATCCCTACCAGACACCTGACCTCCACCTCGGTCACATCTGATTTTTTTTCAACTCGACTTATCCCGGACATTCTGGTCACCTCAGCCCCGTCCAAAGCCATTCACCCCCTGATCGTGATTTCACTATTCTGTCAAGCTCTTCCTTGATAAGCACACCTTGCGTATCAACCACCAACTAGATGCCTACCACCTGTACCGTCTTCGAGTCGCTAAACGAATATCTCAGCCACCTGCTGTTTTGTTTGTACCGCGCTACACCGGTTGGTTTTTCTACCCAAAGATTTCTGCACTTCTTGCTAATCTTCTCCTAGGCTAGAAAGAGTAACCGACAAATAAAAGACACGATCCCTTCTTCGTTCTTCGATCAACAAACTGGGTTGACAAGCCCGCTGATTTGGCCTGAATCTCGACTCATCTCCGCTACCCTCTTGATCCCCTAGAACATAAACCCTCGAAACCACCGACCTGCGATCACCTAGTTCTCTCCGATCACTGCTAACCTGTCACCTCCGATCACTGCACACCGGTAACCTCTGATCGCTACAGCATTTTCTTCCACTTTAATCACAACTAACAGCCACGAGACACACCGATGTTCACCCGTCACCCCCGTCATCCAAACCGGTACTCTCCGCACGACAACGACTGACACGAACCACCTCCCGGTCTCCGTCTTCTACTGTATAACGATCTCGAACCCTTCTTTAACGCCTGCCCTCCACCGACCGACACACCCGCCGGCGGCGGAGGCTTCCTCTGATCTTCTCGTGCCCTAGGCTCTGATACCAAATGTTGGATCAGGCCCCAATCACACAACACACACTCTATACACAAACTCACGTAATGTATGTATTATGTATGTGGGATATATAACTTGCAGTTGCAAAGAAGAAGAAAATGAAAGCTGTTGTATTCGACTGAAAAAATGGGTACACATTACTAAATAAACTATCACTATTTATAATAAAAAATAACATCACATGCAAATAACTTAGTCCACGTCTCAATAAAATATCCATGAAATCAGCAACAAATTGGAAACATTCACATCCACTACCGAGTCAAACTGGAGACCATGACTAGCCATCTGACCCATTAAAACTCAGCATATATCCAACCAAACAAAGACTATTTGGCTCCATAACTAGGCCTGTACATGCTGACCCATCATATGTATTCTACCGACTCGTGACCGTGACCCGTTTTACGAACCGTGACCCGTGAACCAAACCCGATTAACCCAACAGTCTTTAACCGCACTTACCTCCATAACACTTATTGTTATACTCATAGCCCTGTGAACAACACCATTAGTCTCCAACACCAACGGATCAACAGTCGCCCCTTCATTCTTAAACTGCTCAACTTCACCATCAACATTAACACCATCTGCATCACAAACTCACCACGACACTCCTGTTCACATACACATAGTCGGAATCGCCGTTGCCATTACAATTACCATTACCACCGACATTATAATCAACAGTAGCAACACCACCACTGCATTCACACCAGAACCACACTTGTCCATAGTCTCCACCTTACGAACCACCTCACTGCAAACAATTTCAGCACCAGCAGTCATCTAGAAACGATTGCGAATCCTGTAACAGATTCAGATTCGGATTCAGTATGATCCAGTTGCAAAAGTTAAATTGAACAGAAACCAAACTGGAATCTACCAAATCAAATCAAATCGGTGTACGACACTATAACAAAAATTAAACGCAATCTACCATATTCTAACTGCCTCACCCATATATTTGTTGATACATGACAGAATCCTCAAAAATATGATATGAGGCAAGATGTATCAATAGACCTGCTATATAGACCGTACCCCAGAAACAAATTATACAAAGGAATACAACATGAATTACTGACAATTCTACAAAATTTAAACAAAATGACGTAAACACAAATGCCTAATTACATACCTATACAATAACTGTGTACCTCAAAAGAGCAGCTGGTAATGCAATGTCGTTCTCTTTATAGGATTTATCGTTGTAAGATCTACATAATCCATGGTATCCGTATTCAGATTCTTAGCAAGTGAAATTATCCTGAATCACTAGTCTCAAAGAAATACAAAACTTCCACATCGTCTTCCTCTGTAAACCTAGGGTTTTTTATTTCAAAATTAGGACTATTATGTAGGGGATAGTTATTGGTTGCAAACGTAGGCACTCGAGCGGAGGGATGAGTAAGCTCAGTGAAAAGGATGGAGCTTGATGGAGAGATTAGCAGGGAATTGAATTTTTTTTTGGTGAATTTTGCGGGTAACTGAAGACTGGTCACACAAAGTAATGAAAGTGTGATCATAGAGTACTTATAGTCACGTTTACGATCATTCATAACTTTTAACTACGCGTAACAGTTTATAGGTGGCTAAAAAGCACTGCTCTTTCAGTCACACAAATTCGTAAGTAGCTATATGTAATATCTTTTAGCCACATCATTAAAAATTAATTGTGACAGTTAGTAACATTTGGCCACACGTTTCTACTATGACCAGTAATTGTCACATTTTTTTATTGAAAGTATGACCAAAAGTCTAGCAAAGATGTGTTTTCGTCACATAAATTAAAAAAAATTATACAAATACCGTGGCGTTAGGTCGCATTTGGCCTCACTTTCCGAGTTGTGGCTAGACTAGCTAGTAAATGTCACATTTTTTTCGAAAAACGTGGCTAAAAGTTTTGACCTGCTATACGATAGCCACATTAATAATATAATGTGTGACTAAAAGTGTTTTAAAATATTATAAATGACTTTTAGCCACACATTTATTCAAATGTGTGGCATGCCGGTTTTGGAAAAAGTGTGGCTGTAGGCCATTTTTCACGTAGTGGGGCTCATCACCACAGTCACAAGGCTTGGATGTATGCATTTTTACAATACCGCATAAATGTTTGTATTCAGTATAGCATGCATTTCCACAAGACATAACGTTGATTTAAACCACGTTTTACTTCAATACATTGTTTTGTGTATTTTTATCTATGGCTCAGTAGATATATATATAAATATATATATTTCACTTGCCATACATGACATTTTGTTTACACATTTCATAATTGACATTCGACATAGACATTTTGATATTGGTATACATATTTCCTGGACTACATTTTGACATAAACATTTTGACATGATTTACACAAAGACATTTGACAAATGGTTTAGACATGGGCAATTTACAGTGGTGGTTTGTTTGGGTAAAGTGATTTAAGTAACGAGGCGTGTGTTATATGATACAAGCATGGTGGATACGCCGCTGGTACTTCCTATATATAAGTGCTTGTATGGTATTACATATCGCAGCGTTATTTAAATTATTTCAATTTAGACATATAACATTTTATACAAATAACATATTTTTCACAAGACATTGTTTTACAAACAACTTATTTTATACACAAACTCATTTTACTTGGTTATTCATTTAACCTTACATTATTCTTTTACATATCATTTACTTTATTATCACTTTTCAAATGATTTATAATACAAAACATTTTACAAGGATCATGACTGGCTTTTGTTAAACAAATTTTTCTAAACTTATAAGTCATGAATCCTATTTTCACAAAACCTATGTATCTCACAGGCATTTTTATGCTGACGTACCTATTTTCACATGTGTTTCAGGAGATGATGCATAGGATTGATCAAGATACACATA
>JARYGA010028954.1:0-47371 GCA_030545235.1 Helianthus tuberosus | reverse complement strand
GGTTGAAACACCAGTTGTTTCAACAGCTGTTAGTCAATCACAATCCACTGCCACTACATCTACCACCACTGTTCCATCCAAAACATCATCAGTCCCTCCTACAAAAAGGAGAAGACTAATTCTCAAAGATGATGACAATTCACCACCACAAACATCTTCAAAATCTTTAGCACTTGTCACAATTCCAAAACCTGTTCCTCTCTCTTCAGTTAAAATGTACAAGCCCTTACCTCCTGCAGGTGTTCAATTTCCTCTTGAATTAGCAGCTGTTAGAGAAGAAATAAAATCTTTTTACTTTGAGGATGACCCTGCCAAACGGAGTTTGCCATCAATAAAAGGATATCCCTGGCCTAAAAATGTTGATGAATATTTGGAAATCAAGGCCAAGCAAGCAGAGGATATCTCAAAGAAAAACACACAAGGGAAATCTGATAAAGAAATTGCACAGAGAAGTCAATATTTGCTCACACAAGTCAGATCCCTAGAGCAATTTGCAAAAAAATGTTAGTCAACAAATTTCTGAAAGAGCAGCTGAAACTCTGAAGAAAGACTACATTGAAAGCATCATGGCTCACAAGAAGTACAAAGGAGAGAGATACATGTACAAAGAGTGGACTATTCCGGAACTTGAAAACGAAGCAGCACGAATTCAAGACATGATAAAAAGGAAAGTCACTCACACTCCTCCTAACTGGGCAAAGTTTAGAAAGAATGTACCTGACAAACAGGAAGAGCTGAGGAGAATGAAAGAGGAACTGGTAGTAGCTGATTATGGAAACAAAAGACAAGTTGCTAGATGGAAAGAATATGTGGTCAGGGCTACTTACAAAAAGTTGGAACAATTAAGAAAGAAAGATCCCACAGTTCCTCAAAAGCCTGACTATCCTGAAGCAGCGGTTTCAAAAAGACCATCAAAGCTGCAAATCAGGAGATCCACAGCTCCAGTTGGTGCTGCCATCTACAAAAGAAGGCCACAGAAACAGCTGATTGCTGAAACCATCAAAGAGTTAATGGAAGGTGAAGACCTTGGAAAAGAGGGTATAAAGAAAATGATCATGGAAACTCTTGGTTTGGATCAAACTGCAAGTACTGCTCAGCCAGTCATGAATAGGCCAGCCTCTCCAAATACTTCTGCAAATAAACATCTCCCAAGAAACCCACCAGGCTCAAAAATACAAAAGTGGGAAACTGACAAACAGACCTGCGTATTGACTTTGCTCAGGTCTGGTGGAGAAGTGGAGAAAATATCAAGGGAACAAGCTCTTGGCCTGAGTCTTGAAGATTTGCAGGATCTCCTTGATCTTCCACTTAGCAGGGATGATGAAGATACAGATGCCCTAGACTTTGAATTACAATTTAAAGGTCAGATAAGGGAGCTGTTGATGAGGCAATAAAGAATTCCACAAATAATGAAGAGTTTTGGCATTATCTGTTCCAGGGGGAGATTGTTGGGATTGAACCCTATCAGAGGAACAGATAATTAAAGCCAAAACTGGATCAGAGCAGTGGATCCAGAATAAGCAGACGATTACAGTTAGTTCATGCAAATCTCTCCCCTTGAAAGTGGTTTTATATCTGCTGACCTCCTATCTGCTGATCTTACTAAGTGCTGTCCTACAACTGCTGCTTTGCATCTACTGACAAATGTCAAAGACTGATGGAAGACCAAAGCTCTGCTGACTTAATCTACTGCCTTGAGTCAAGTACTGCTGATCCGGACAGGCACTGCTGGGTTCACAGCAGTGGAAGGATGCAGCAGCTGTTTAAGTGTCTTTTATGTAAAGAAATGTAATAGCAGTAGTTAGTATATCAGAGTTTGTATAGATCAGAGGTTAGAGTTTGTTAGGAGGTTAGATGTCACTTTCATGGTGACGTCAGCTAAGATGCTCAGTGGTTTGCAAGTGCCTATAAATAGTTCAGTACTTTGTACTGTTCTATTAGCTCTTGCAATACCGTCTTCTTTGCACGAACAAACTACTGAGCTCTGGCTGAGGGGGAGTTTGCATTCATTCATCAATCATTGTCATCGTTGTTGAAACAAATTCAATCTTTCGATTCATTGTGTAAAGATGTTTGATTAAAGTATTACTCTCGTTTGATTGTATGCAAAGTTTGTTTTCATCTTAATTCCGCTGCACAACTCTCTCATTTCCATCTTAATTTCAAACGAAAATACAATCAAAAAGAAACTCAGATCCAACAACTTAGTACATTGTTTTACATTACATTTTATGCTATGTATGCCCATTGTGTGCGTACTTAGTACATTGTTTTACATTACATTTTATGCTATGTATGCCCATTGTGTGCGTACTTAGTACATTGCCTTACATTACATGCTATGTATGCTCATTGTGTGCGTACTTAGTACATTGTTTTACATTACATTTTATGCTATGTATGCCCATTGTGTGCGTACTTAGTACATTGTTATACATTACACTATATGCTATGTATGTCCCTTGTTGCATACTTAGTACATTTGTTATTCATCACATGCTTACATTTTGGATACACATTACATGATTTACATTAGACATGAACATTTTACTTTGGTAATTTGGTTTGAGTAAGTGATTAAGTAACGAGGCGTGTGTAATATGATACAAGCATGGTGGATACGCCGCTGGTACTTCCTATATATAAGTGTTTGTATGGTATTACATATCGTAGCGTTATTTGAATCATTTCAGTTTGAGACATATAACATTTTATACAAATAACATACTTTTCACAAGACATTGATTTACAAACAACTTATCTTATACAAACTCATCTTACATGGTTATTCATTTAACCATACATTATTCTCTTATTTATACATATCATCTGATCTTATCGTTTTTCAAATGATTTACAAGACAAAGCAAATTACAAGGTTCATGACTAAACTTTATTAAACAACTCTTTCTAAACTTACAAGTCATGAATCCTATTTTCACAAAACCTATGTATCTCACAGGCATTTTTATGCTGACGTACCTATTTTCACATGTGTTTTCAGGAGATGATGCATAGGACTTATCAAGACATACTTAGGCGGACCCGTGCCTTAGTGACTTAAAACGAGACAAGAACTAGTTAATTTATGTTATGTACTCTTTGTTTCTTGTTAAAACAATGTAACTCTCTTATTTGATTAATAAAACGAAACTTTATGATCCATGGTTGTGAAACAAATGATTCTGTTACCACACTCCCCGACGTTTTCCGCCACGTTTGGTTGTCCTACGTGGTCGGGGTGTGACAATAGTAGCAGGGGAGAGTGCCAAAAGAATCTTTGATAGATGTGGAGGACCAAAGTATACTAGTAACAGACAGGGCGAAGGACGTGGTGTCTTACATAAACTTTTCAGACAATATGCTGTCTTGTGATGTAGACACTTAAATCATGTTTTCGGTTATGTAATGCTTTGCATTTGAAGTTGCCAAACGTGGTGCCAGCTCAAACTCCAACATTCTGCGACTCGTATCCTCAAACTGTAGTTGATGTTATAGGAGTAACTCATCTCGTGTGTGGCCTCCATAATGTGAGGGATGGTAAAGGTCTAAAGTTAGCATCGTGTATTATAGGAACCTTCAAATCGGCTCGTCCAACGATGTAGAGGTGAAAGTAGTAAACGGTGCGGCCTGTAAGGTCGTAGAAAATGCTGCTGTAGCAAAAGGATCATTACGCGGGTACTGACCTGGAGTACCTTTCCGGGGTGCAGGTATGTCTTGAAAGAAAACGATAGGCTTGTTGACGCAATGGACGTCGGTCTTTATAGGGAAAAGTGCAACATCAGCAGTTTTGGGAGCAAAAACAAACGCTTCAACCAATAAGGAGGTTGTAGGTGCTGGTACTGGGTTATATAGTAGGGGTGCAATTGTCTAGTAAACCAAAAGAAACAGAGTCATAATCAAGCAAGGGTGTATGACCAGCAGTTGCAACATCAAGCTGACTCAAAAGGTGCAGATGCTAGCTCAGGAGCAGGCCCTGGGTCGTGTAACGATGTGGTGCCTCGAGCAGGTGATAGTGCAGTAGTCATGTCGTCTTTGTCTGCGTCAGTAGTGGATAGCTGTAATCCGGCTGTCTGTAAGGCTGCAGATGTCACAGACTCAAAGGAGTCTGGAATCGAACGCGTGCTAGAATCGAAAGATAACTTGTTAACAGGGGTCTCAAGAAGTGAAATTAGCAATATCGTTCTTGTCTAACTTTCCATCATTATGGGCGTTATCGGAAGGATCATCAATATCACGTCAGTATCGTTATCAATTGTTCGTCGAGTAATCAACCTTCAGAAGGAATGTCCACAAGAGGCGCATTGTCGAGGATCGGAGCCATGGTGTGCTCATCATCGAGATGTCTAGTGACGAAGGGGTCATGGACTGAAATACGAGTGACAGAAGGACTTTTGTCAGAGAAACCATCCGCAATGGTAAAGTATCACCAAAATCTGGTAGCGCGGACTGTTGGAAGTCATCCTCGTCCTTGGTCAGCATATCTGGATCACTCTCATGGTCTGACGTAAATGTCTCTGGCGCAGATGTAGTCTCATCATTTGTGACAGCGGCCGTAGGGTTATCAATGTCAGATAACTCGCCTTCTAAATATTGTGACGTGTGTGCCTGTTCATAATAGTCATAACATGTTTACCCATAGTAATTATTATCAATTAGTGTATGCAAATATTCATCACATTTGCACGTATATCAATAATCAACAATTAAGCGTGTAAGTAACAACAATGTAAGCATGTAATCATCCTAGTCTTCCCCAGACTATCCTTCCCAGTCTCTCAGACTAAACTCCCTAGTCTCTCAGACTAAACTCCCTAGTCTCTCAGACTAATTCCCTGGTCTCTATGACCAACCTCCCAGTCTCTAGGACTGAATCCCTGGCCTCCATGACCAACCTCCCAGTTACTAAGACTGAATCCCTGGTCTCTATGACCAACCTCACAGTCACTAAGACTGAATCCCTGGTCTCTATGACCAACCTCCCAGTCACTAAGACTGAATCCCTGGTCTCTATGACCTACCTCCCAGTCACTAAGACTGAACTCCCTCAGTCACTAAGACTGAACTATAAATATGAACTCTGGAATGTGTATTTGTGCCTTTTTGTTTGTAAAATGTTTGTTCCCTGGATCTGGACGTTTTGTGTATGCAATGAAAACATGTTGTGAAATCATTTTCGTGAGAGCCCTAATGATCGTAGTCTAGACTCAAGAAAGAATCCTAGTTCGCTACGACCGAAGCTCTGATACCAAGCTGTCACACCCTGACTTTTGCGGAAGCGTGATTATTGGTGTGACTTCTTAATATCATTGCATACGATCATAACAACACTATATGATAAAACCAGTAGATGTACATCCATTAATTTAGGTTTAAAAATAGTACAACATAATTTTTGAAATGTAGTTATCAAATTCAAGTTACAACTCATAACATATTTTAAAGAGTTCAAAAAGACTCAACAAAAGATTTTATAACAAACCCGAGTTTAGGACCACGTATCTCGTCCAGGATTAAGATACGTCTCCTAAGCCCTAATAACTTGGATGACATCTTTATTCACAGCGCATCTTAAAAACTCCAACGCCCGCCAGATCCATTTACTAAATTCCTGAAATACATGTAGTTTGAAAAATCAACATAAAGTTGAGCGAGTTCATGTGTAAGTGAGTATGTATAAACCTTCGAAAATGTTGTAAGTATGTATGTAAGTCCCTGGTATGTAGCGATTAAGGAAAAAGAGATCACCATTGGGTTGTAAAGCCAATGATATATGTGAAGTGATGCAGGAAGACTCAAACCTAGCGGATTTATGCGTCGGGCACTCAGTCACCACCTGGCCCATTCAGCGGACTCAGGAGTGAGGGCTCGCTACACCCCAATAGATCTATCACCGTTGTCCCTCGGTCCTGCCATGAGGATTAATGGCCTCAGTTACACGCCTACCCACTCACATGATCTAAGTAGTAAACCCTCCTTAAGCTAACCATACCATGTATAAAAGTATCCGTAATCACTGTGACATGTATTCCACCCCCGAAGTATAAAAACTGAAAACAGTTAAGAGAAAAGGGGGACATGAACTCACTGTATTGCGTCTTCTTACTCGTAACCCAAATCTCCGCGGCAAACATGACTACCTACAATGGTCTAATGTCTATTAGACAAACGGGTCCTGCCTGGTCTTAGTATGTATGTTTTTGAGTTACGATTATGGTATTATTCCAAGCTATAATAATTGTATTTAGTTTTAGAATAATTGTTTATGCAGTGGTTCTGTATTAATACTTCTCAAGCATTTTAACTTTGTATTTCCTTCCCAAGGGTGGGGGTATCTCATTCATGTATTTTTGTATTTGTATTTGTATATCTTGCCAAGTGTTGGCGTCGTATTTCGGTGTATTGTTCCAATTAAATATATGTTAATATATTCCCAAAAGCATATATTGTAAGTCTCACTTAAATATATACAAATAAACCTTGTTTTGTTTAATCATGTATCATTCCAGAAAATATATATTTTTCTCAAAAATTATATATCTTCTAAATATACTAGAAAATATATTTTTATCTCCCACTTGGAAAAATATATTCAACTCATTTGTCCAAAAATAATGTATTTCCAAAATATATGTATTTTTCCCAAAAATAATATATTTTTATTTCTATAGTTTCCAAAATAATATTTTACCAAAATATACTTATACGTTATAATTCTGAAAAATATATTTTTAAGTCTCACTTGAAAAATATATTTTAATCACAGTCCAAAATATTTTAATTCCAAAATATACATATTTTTCCCAAAAATATTATATTTTACTTTATACATTCTCCAAAGTAATACTTTATCAGAATATTCATACAAGAGTATCTTTCAGAAATACTACATAAGTTACGTTTTAAAGTTCGTGTTGTTATAACAATTCTTGCGTAACTTAAATATTTATTTGTGAGAGCGTTGGTGTTATTTCGGAGTCGTAACTTCATAATATCTTCAAGTTATATTATTTTTATCCTAAAAATAATATATCTAGTCCACCAAATAATCACATAATCACACAAACGTTTTATTATGAAATATATATTCTAAATATATATTTAACAAATTTTATTTACGAAAATCCACCTCCGGTACTTGGTTATTTTGTAATAAAAGTCATGGCGAAGTTTTATTTTGAAAACCAAGTTAAAAATATATTTAGAAACATATGTTACAAAATATTTCTAAGTGTTATATTTCTAGAAAAATTTCGCCAGAGTTTCCTCTGTAACTGGAGGTGTCCACGCTTACAAGCGTATAATTTTCTTTTCAAAATTAATCAAACAGGTTTCCAATCATCAACATACAATATTTAGAAATCAAACTTGACAAACAAGTCTAAATCACAAGCTCATGATCTTGAAGGTTTTGTAAAAATATGTAGTAACTTTCTAACTTATTTAGTAGGTTTTGTTATCTTAAAAAAATTAGTTTCTTAAAAACTTCATTTTTAAAGAACTTGAAGTTTTACAACTTCTAGTCAAGATTTACAAAAAAAAAAAAAAAATACTTTCTTTGTTAAATTTCTTGTTACACAAGTGTTCATACACTTGCTTAGTTACCAAGTTTGCTTCTAGTTCATAAAATATCCGGGTTTTAACAAGACTTGCATCTTTCACTTGGTTCTTCCGAAAAACCACTTGTAGATCTTTAGATCTACAAGTTTAAAATCTTATTTTACAAGAAAAAATATGTTTACACAAGTTTCAAGTTCATGGTGGATGGTTTCATCATCCTTCATATTTCTATCACTAACATACTACTAGTTCATGTTCTTGAACATGAACTAACATGTCTAGATGATGATCCATCCAACTTTTACTAACATACAACATCAAATAATCATAACTAGACAAGTTTCGCAAGATTTACACAACTAGCTTCTCTTTATCCAACTTGTTCATCTTATTTTCAAGACCTTATGTTATGTTCTTTAGTGTTTCAAATTTTCAACCATTAAATCACTTATTAACCACCATAAACAAGATCAAGATGATGTTTAGAGGCACTTACTACTAGCACAAGGCTAGGGAAGAAACAAGGTATAAATGAGGTGGATAAAAGAAATCTAGGGAGGTTCTTGAGCTTCCGAAAGCACCGAACTTCGTTGTAGGATCCCTTTCACCCTTGTATGTATGTAAAATGGTTGAACAAGATTTGGAAGTGGGTGGATGATGGTGGTAGGGTGGCGGCCGTGAGGTGGTTAGGAGGGAGAGAGAGCTAGTTGATGTTGTGTGGTTTGATGAAAATGAAAGTCTTAAACCCTTATGTATGCTAATAAACCAATCCCTCATTACCTAACATGTAAAATGTCTTCTAGATCTCCAACATGAGTGATTAAATTAATCAAAGAAAACAAGGGGGTGTACTACCCCTTGTAACCGTCATTTAGGGGGGGGGGGGGGGTAAGGGTTGGGATGCAATGGAACTTGGTTACATCTAGTTAGGTTATAATGATATTAGTTAGTGTATTAAGTGTGTAGTATAATATAAAGGGTGTTAGGGTGTTCGGAGACCCTAACTAGCTCAGAAAAGTATGAACAGTGTCTTTGGCAATATTTTTATGTTCCGGGTAAAGTCCGGTTGTTCGGTTGGATATTGATCCGTTAAAGTGTCAAATAAAGCTTTAAAGTGTCTTTAATATTATTTTTAGTGACACATTAAATCCCAGACACTTTGGAAAGTGTCTAGTATTATTTTACCAAGTTTTTGCACTTTACTAGCTTTGTTAAAAGCTGAAATTTGATATACTAGTGCAGAATTCTGCACTTTAAGTATGTTTTAGGCACTTCCGGGCACTATAACTATCACCTAGTGACGCAGTTTCATGATCCTCTCCTCCCTACACTCCCTACTAGTGTAGTAATCTACTCCCGGCTCATAATGGCCTCAGAACAATGTCTGTTTTGGTGCTGGTAATGTCAGCATGTTTAACTGGGTTATCCGTTTAGAGTGCTAACTGTGCTTTTGTGCATCATGGTTGTCACTAATGTTTGTATGTAGTAAATGTAGTGACAGTATAAAAGTGATGCATGTGTATGTATGTAACAAAAATCAGTAAGCAGTTAAATCAACAGTTGAAATCAGCACAGTCATTAAGCACAAATTAAATATAATTTACTCGTACGGATACCTGTAATTTTTAGGGTTGTCACAGTTGGGGTTTAAATGAAGGTGGTTGGGAGTTAGGAGGGGTATTAAATGAGTTGGTTGGAGGTTAGAAGGTGGGTTGGGGTATTAAATGAGTTAGTTGGAGGTTAGGACATTAAAGAAAGTGATTGGGGAGATGAAAATTTTCATTTTTAGTCCTTGCACTTGTATTGTTGGTTATCTTATGCTATAAACTTGCATTTTAACCCGTTTTTAGGTATTCAAAGTGTAATAAAGTATAGTATGAGTGTATGCAAGTATAATTTGAGTGTCGTGAATGTATGTATGAGTATTAGTACGTATAACAAGTGTCGGTTTGCATGTAAACACATATTTAAACGATCGATTGAATGAATAACTAGTATTTATAAAATATGTATTTTGTTATTATCAAGGTCTCGAATTACGAAACTGGAAGTAGAGTATGAATATGATACGAGTACAAGTTTCTATAAATAGAAACTCAGTAATCTTTCTCAATAAGGAAAGTTTCAAAAAGCGAGGCGTTACAAAATGCTTGGGATGGAGATTCAACCATCAACCCTAACAGATAAAACAGATTTCAGCTACAAAAGTTGTTGATTTGCTCAGGAACTTATCATTGGACTCTTAATCTAAGAACTTGGAAATTCCTGAGCTCATTAAGAAGGTGAGGCACATAGTTTAGGTAACAATATGTTATATCGGTGTCTTTGTTAATGTTTGTTATTAGCTAATATTTTAGAGGCATATATGATGTTAAGTGTGTGTGATTGTTATGTAGTCTTCGGTTGATATCGCTGGCGCTGGGAATGGTCAGAACCAACCTTTGGATAGGTTTGTTACTCTTTTGATACCAGATTTCATGGATCCAGCCATGGCTTATTTTCCCAGCGGTTATTATTATTGAGTTAATTTGATATGGATCTGTATCTATGTTAGGAAGATGATGTTTTATGCAAGCTTGCTACTTTATGCTTGAATTTTGTTTTGGTTGTTATTTATTATGGATGTATATTTTTTAGGTTATGATGGGAATGCCAATGATTGGGATAACTACTTAAGATATGTAAATCCTAATGTAGCTGATATGTCCTATGTAAGATTTTGCTTCAATTCTTTTGATGTTGAAAGTAGCTGGTAATATTTTTTACGATAACATTTGGTTGTGATATTTACAGGGAGTTTATGGGGATATGTGTCATGGTTATGATTATGCACCATATGGTCCTTATTCACATGTTGGTTCGTCTCTATGGAGCTCAACATTTTAAGTACACAATGAGAATAAGCTTATTACTAATAATAGGGACACCCAATAGGAATTTTTTTTGTTATAGATCTTGTTTGATATTTCATTTTTTTACTCTCACTAACTAATTATTTACATATTTGTTTACGTGAGATTAGAGTAGGGATTGCATGTGTTAAAATCTAAAATGAGGACTCTAGCAAGCAGTGCATTTTAGGCGATTTTGATTTCTATGAAGTTCACCAACAAAGAATTCAAGAAAAGAAGGCAAAACAACAACGGTTTTGGTGGTGAAGATGTCGGTTCAGAATACGGGTATGGTGGCGGCAAGACTAGCCATGAAAAAGTAAGGGTGTCCGGAGTGGGGGCGGCAAACACACCCGGCACCGATCGGCAATCAATCGGCAACCAATGCCAACCATTTTGCCGCATGAGTGTTTGACAAAATGGGGTCATATTCGGTGAAGGATAACCGATTCGGCGAAGGGAGGGAAGGGGAGGGGAGAGAGAGGGGGGAGGTGTGGTGGGGTGCATGCCATCTCAACCAATCACACCTTTTTCCTTTTTTTTTTATTTAAAAAGTTTACCACTTCACCAAATGTCTAACCATTGCCAACACTTTTCAACATAGTTTAAACACTTTTCACTGATTGACGTGGCACACTCTGATTGGTTGATTTTTTAGTTTGCCACTCTCAAGTGTCTAACCACTCCTTATACCCTAACAACCAATAGGTCAAACACCGTTTCTCATGAAAAAAAAGCATGAATGGTCTGGAAATTCATAAAATAATCATCGTGAGGAGCGGGACCCAGTTCCCGATCGTTACAACAAAAATTACAATTACAAAGAGGAAAAAGTCAGTTACCGGGACCACCACTGTCAGAAGGACAACGCTACCAATTATGATGATATAACAACCCTCTTAAAACCCCTAACATACCCTTACAACATCCTAAAATATACCCCGTATATGAGAAACGACCCTAAATAACATTTATATTAATAAAAATCAAATAGAAACAAAAAGAAAGGTTCCTCGTGGGCCGCGACCCGGTCCCCTGGGTCTGTCGCGGAGCGCGACGCAGTGACACCAGGCAAGCCCTTAGGCTGCCACGTGTCCCCATGCGTGTTGAAGCTAGTAAGTTAAGTCGACCAGGCTAGAGCCCGCCTACATTCCTCGCGGGCCGCGAATGGCTAGCCCAGATTTCTCGCGGGGCGTGAGCCGCCATCGTCCAACCCTATAAAAGGAGGCCTCGGCCTCATTTCTGTGACAACTGGCCCAAACCGGTAATTTCCGTACACATTAATTATTGCTTAATGACTGCAATTATGTGCTTAATTGTCAACAATACCTGATTACATACTAAACAAGTGAATTCATGCACGTTGTATACTACAAAATATTGCTTTATGCATAAACGAGAAAGTTGCGTCAAAGACACTAGTAAACTCACCGGTAAGACACACTGTGTCAACAGAACTGCAGAAAGCAGTCAGACAATAAAATTGAGGCCTAGGTGTAGGTCCGATGACAAAAGTGCATTAAAACCCAAGAGTACATACAAGGGTTTAATATATATGCAATACGGAAGCAAAAACAAGCACTAAAAAGCACCCGAAACGCACTTTAAGTGCAGAATTTACATAATTCAGCATTTAGACATATGAATATTTTGCAGAAATGTCGTTTTATTATCCAGAATATTTCCCTAAGTGTTGGGAATCGATAGTGTTACAAAAAGATACTTATTAAACACGAAAAGGTGCAATTTAGCACTTTAACGAATCGGTATGTAACCGAACAACCGGACTATACCCGGAACATAAAAATATTGTTAATAACATTACTTATCTTTTTCTGAACCAGTTAGGGTCCCCGAATACCCTAACACCCGCTATAACGCATAACATACTAGTAAATGGTTACACTTCCTAATTCACTTAACTATACTTAACTATTAGTTAGAATTGGACTAAGCACCCCCCCATCCAACGAATTCGGTCCCCAAGGGACACCCTTGTCCTATTTTGGATTAAACTAATCCTTCTTGTCCCATATCATCTAGACATAGAAACCATTGGATAATGATCTTATGAATTGCCTATAAGATCCACACTAAACACAACATACCAATCACCACCCACACTTGAACTTCATCACTCTCTCTCCCTCTCTACCTAGCTCACGGCCGAACACCCCTTTCAACATACATCCATTTCGGTTTTTGATCTTCACATTCCAATCATCTACAAGTGTTAAGGGTCGCATATAAGGAACCTTGGAGCAAACGGAAGGCGAAGGACCTCTCTACTTTGCTTTTATCCACTCGATTTGCGTTTAGATTCTTCCCTAGCCTCGAGCTAGTGGTATGTTACTTAAATCACCTTCTCGAACTATTTTAAAGTGGTTAATACGATTTGTAACGGTTAAAACTCGTAATCTTACAAGATGAAGCATAAAAGTCTACTAAAAACACTAAAAATGTTGGTTAAAAGCTCACATGTTGTGTAAATCATGTAGTAATTGATTTGTGTGATTATTTGGACCCGATCTATGTTGTGGTAGCTCGGATAATCATTTAACCCGAGTTGATCATGATCATGGATCATGACATAAGGTTGTTTTGGAAGTAACAAGGGTTAAAGGATGAAACTCTACCACACATGAATCATGAACTTGTGTAAAAGCGATTTTGTTTGTGAAATGGTGTTCAAAACTAGTAGATCTACGGATCTACAAGCGGTACTTTCAAAGGACCAAGTGTCCAAGAAATCATATTTTCTAAAGCCGAGTCTTACATGAAAAAGAATGATTTTAGCAAACACACGAGTATGTAAACACTTGTGTAACACAAAGTTTCGACAAAATAACTATTTTTGTAAATGTTGACCGGAAGTTGTAAAGATGTAACTTCTTTAAAAGCGAGACTTTCAAGAAACAAAGTTGATCTATACAAAGATCCACTAAAAAAATAATGGAAGGATACTACCTATTTTGGAAAAACCACAAGTTCATGTATTTCTGCGATTATATCTATTTTAACTAGTTGCATATTGTTTATTGTTGAATGAGGAAATTGTTGACGATTTAAAAGAAAATAAACACATGTTTTGAAAACATGGGAAACCTCCATTTTTAGGGGAAACTCTGTCAAAATTTTTATAAAATTTGACACTTAGAAAAATATAAGTTTTTGAGAAACTTATTCCCTAAAAATGTGTTTAAAAGTATTACCAAGGTTTCCCTAATTTTTGGTGATAAGAAATGAGGATTTCTTCAAGAATAAAAATGGATATAAGTATGTATATTTTTGAGAGAAAAATATATATTATTTGATCACCAACTTATGTGCTAAGTGTATATAGTATGTGTTATACGTACTAGTGTATTAAGACTTAAAAATACACTAAATACTCGTGAGGAGTATAAACATAAAAATACACATACAAAATACAAGATACATAATTCGGGTGCGAAGTGCAAAACACAAAAGACTTATATTTATTTTAGAGGAAATAATATAAGTAAGATACGTAGTTAAAAATATGGAATATTTTTAACACAACAATACAAATACAAAAGAGAGTGACTGCACTTGTGCGATACAAGTCTAGTGACTAACATTAAGAAAACGCGTATAGGTTACGACGTTAATTAAGCAAATCCGGTGAAGTTTACGACGCACAGGAACGCAAAGTTGTGAGTTCATGCTCCCCCTTTTCTTTTAACTGTTTTCAGTTTTATAACTTCGAGGGTGAAATACATGTTACAAATATTACAATGTTTACAAATGGTATGATGGATACAAGAATGATATGAGAAATCGTGTCACGAATAGGGTACCATAAGCACCATTAATCGTGTACATACTTAGACCGCAGAACAAAAGGTTAGATCTAATGGGTTCCGGGCAGCCCCACTCTTGGCCACTCTTTTACCAAGCAGTGTGTTTGTGTCTCAGTCGTGAATCGACTACAGAAAAATGCCTATGGTTTGGTGACTTCCTATGTCGTGTCACATGTTAATGGCTTTGCAACCCATTAACACTTGATACATACAGAAATATTTAACTTATACATGAGTACGTGGTGTACACAAAAGCCTTGATTTATACAAAAGACAAATTATGTTTTCATACAAAGTATACAAACGTGAAATACAAAAACTGCATGAATTCACACCAACTTTATTTGGACGTTTTTCCAAAACTCACATGTATTTCAGGTAACTAGGATGGATGTGCGCGTGGTCTTACTCATGGTCGTGGATGTCGCTTTGTCTATCTTTAAATAAAATTGTGACTTTTAAGACAATATGTTATCTCGTGTTGTAAACACTTGACATATGTTTTCAGTAATGTAATATTTGAAGATATTTTTGAGCATGTAGTATGTTTACTCTTCGTATCCAATGAGAACCTTTCATGATCACACCTCGTGCTTCCGCCGCAGAAAGGGGTGTGTCAGATTGGTATCAGAGCTGCGATTGTAGTGAACCAGGATTCCTTCTCGAGTCTAGTCTACAATCTCTAGGATCCTTTCACGAAAACAATTTTCAAAGAGTTTTCATTGCATAAAACGTCCCGCGACATCCACTACCTGAAACTGACTACATGAGTCTAGAAAAGACACTACGAGACTTAGAGTGCACTTGAGTAGCACTTGTCGCTGACTAGAAGTAGAATGTCACAAGTATATGTGACTTTACCTGAAAGCAATGGCCTACCTGAAGGAAGAAATACGAGGATGAAACAAACTGTGCGGACTGTGCAAGGAGTTACGTAATTATGGATGCATACATAATTATGGAATTCAGTGCACAGAAACCACAGCAAGTCTTGTCACGTATAGATTCCCTCAGAGCAAGCCTACTAAGTACTCTGCTAGAGTAATAATTGTTTGATGTCAGTTATGTGGTATATATACCTGTGAATATATATGATACTACTGTCTAGTGTGACGATATCAAACAAATACCTAAACCTATTGGGTTGCGTTCGTCAGAACATGGCACCCAGAAGAGCTGTGAACGCTCGTGACCAACCTCCTCCTCCCCCACTGCCAAGTATTGCCAAAGAGTTGGAAGCTCTACTGGAAGAAAGGATCTCCGCTGCTATCGCCCAGTAAGAGGCGAACCGTACTCAAGACGGTGGAGGACCAACCAACACTAGACGTAGCGGGCATGGAGATTCATCTGGAGGCGACGCAGTTCAAGGCTGCACTTTCAAGCAGTTCCTCGACTGCAAGCCAATGAACTATGACGGCACAGGAGGTGCAGTAGCATTTGTGCGCTGGACGGAGAAGACTGAAGCTACCTTCCGCATGAGCAAGTGTACCGCGGATCAACAAGTCACCTTTGCTACTGGGTTATTTGTCGATGAAGCTCTGACTTGGTGGAACCTGCAAGTCTAAACCTTGGGCGATGATGCCGCTTATGGCTTAACTTGGGAGGAACTGAAGGAAAGAATGAGAGAGAAGTACTGCTCTCGTGCTGAACTCCAAAGGCTGGAGACGGAGTTCTGGCACTTGACCATGGAAGGTGCTGACATTAATGGTTATACTCGAAGGTTCCACGATCTGTCCAGAGTGCTTCCCTACATGGTAACTCCCGAATTCAAGCGTGTTGAACGCTACATTTGGGGACTGGCCTCAGAGTTTCGTGGCATGGTGACGTCAGCCAAACCACAAACAATCACCGAGGCTGTAACTCTGGCTGTCAGCCTGACTGAAGATTGTGTTCGGATGAAGAAGCTATCACTGAACCCAACAGAAAATGCCGAGACGCATGCTGAGTCATCTGGCGACAAGAAAAGGAAATATGCAAACTTGAATCAAGCAACTCATAACAACAAAGGTTCCAACAAGAAGCATGACCCTAACCCGCCTCAAGGGGCGAAATCTCTTGCAGCTATGAACGACGCTCCAGCAAGGGGATACCGGGGCACCTTGCCCAAATGCCATCGATGTAAACACCATCACGAGGGAGCTTGTCGCATCCCAAAGTGTGACAAGTGTGGAAAGTTGGGTCACCGCACTGAAGACTGCTGGAGTAAGAGAAACGAGAATGGAAATCGTAATGGGGCTGATGATAGGAACAATGGTGGAAATGGAAATGGTGCTGGTAACGGGAATGGGCGAAACCAAGGATGCTTCAGATGTGGAAGCAAAGATCATTTCATGAAGGACTGCCCAGAGAGAAACAATGCTCAGGCCCGAGCATTTGTGATTGGAGCAAGGGACGCACGCGAGGACCCTAATGTGGTCAACGGTACGTTCCTCATTAACAATCACTTTGCATCCATATTATTCGACACTGGCGCCGATTATAGCTTCATGTCTGTGGAATTTAAACGCATACTTGGAATAGAATCTAGTAGATTAGAAATTCCTTATTCCATAGAACTAGCCAATGGTAAACTTGTTGAATCGGGCGAAGTTGTTAGAGACTGCACGCTAGAACTTGGTGAACGAAGATTTAGAATCGACCTCTTACCTATTCAATTAGGAAGCTTCGATGTAGTGGTCGGGATGGACTGGTTGTCCAAGAACAAAGCTGAAATTATTTGTCATGAGAAAATCATTCGCATCCCTCTGACGAATGATGAAACTCTCATCGTACATGGAGAAAGACGAAACACGCCTCTACGAATCATCAGTTGTATGAAGGCACAGAAGTGCTTAAGGAAAGGATGTGTTGCTTTCCTAGCACACGTTGTAGATAAGAAGGCTGTGGAGCCAAAACTCGAAGACATTCCTGTGGTGAAGGAATTTCCTGATGTGTTCCCGGAAGATCTGCCAGGACTACCTCCGCAACGACAAGTCGAATTCCACATAGACTTGGTTCCAGGAGCCGCTCCTGTAGCCAAGGCACCCTATCGACTTGCACCATCCGAAATGCAAGAATTATCTACACAACTTCAGGAGTTGTTGGATAAAGGATTCATAAGGCCAAGCTTCTCACCCTGGGGAGCTCTAGTATTGTTCGTGAAGAAGAAGGATGGATCACTACGGATGTGTATCGATTACAGGGAACTGAACAAGCTCACAATCAAAAATCGGTATTCGCTACCGAGGATTGATGACTTGTTTGATCAACTGCAAGGATCAAGCTACTATTCCAAGATCGACCTTCGATCTGGATACCATCAGCTGAGAATCCAAGATGAAAGTGTGCCAAAGACTGCATTCAGAACGCGCTATGGGCACTACGAATTCCTTGTGATGCCATTTGGATTGACGAACGCGCCAGCGGTCTTTATGGATCTGATGAACCGCGTATGCAAACCATATCTCGATAAATTCGTGATTGTATTTATCGATGATATCCTGATTTACTCACGAACGAAAGAAGAGCATGAGCAACATCTCAAAACTATTCTGGAACTACTAAAGAAAGAGAAACTTTATGCAAAGTTCTTGAAATGCGAATTCTGGATTCGCGAAGTACAATTTCTTGGTCACGTGGTGAATGAGAAGGGCATTCATGTAGACCCGTCCAAGATTGAAGCAATAAAGAATTGGGAAGCTCCCAAGACCCCAACTGAAGTTCGACAATTTTTGGGTTTAGCGGGCTATTATCGGCGATTCATCGAGAATTTCTCAAAGATAGCTCAACCGCTAACGACCCTTACCCAGAAAGACAAGAAGTACGACTGGGGTCACAAACAAGAAGAAGCCTTTCAGCTACTTAAGAACAAGCTCTGCGATGCACCGATACTATCGTTACCCGAAGGCACTGAAGACTTCGTGGTATACTGCGACGCCTCTCGACAAGGCTTGGGTTGCGTACTCATGCAACGCCAAAAAGTCATCGCTTATGCTTCAAGACAACTGAAGGTTCACGAGAGAAATTATACCACTCACGACCTGGAGCTGGGTGCAGTGGTATTCGCCTTGAAGATTTGGCGACATTACTTATATGGTACTCGATGTACAATCTACACAGATCACAAAAGCTTACAACACATATTTGATCAGAAGGAATTGAATATGTGCCAGCGACGTTGGGTCGAGCTGCTGAACGATTATGACTGTGAGATTAAGTACCATCCTGGAAAGGCAAACGTTGTAGCAGACGCGTTGAGCCGAAAAGAAAGGGTTAAGACCCTAAGGGTTCGAGCGTTAGAAATGACGATTCGAACGAACCTCACTGCACGCATTCGGGATGCACAACAAGAAGCTCTTAAAGGAGAGAACCGTAAAGCTGAATACCTACGGGGTATGCTAAAATACATGCTGCCAAACGAAGAGGGAGCCTTATACTTCAAGAAGCGTATTTGGGTTCCACTCTATGGTGGCATACGAGAGGTCATCCTTAATGAAGCCCACAAATCGAGATATTCGATCCATCCAGGATCGGACAAGATGTATCAAGACTTGAAAGAGTACTATTGGTGGCCGAGACTCAAAAGCGACGTTGCCGTCTATGTAGGAAAGTGCCTGACCTGCGCTAAGGTTAAGGCTGAATACCAGAAACCGTCTGGCCTACTACAGCAACCAGAGATTCCCGTGTGGAAGTGGGAACAAATCTCGATGGACTTCATAACAAAATTACCCAGGACCCCGAGAGGGCACGATATGATATGGGTAATAGTTGATCGATTGACGAAGTCTGCGCATTTCCTACCAATCCGAGAGAAGGATAGCACCGGAAAGCTTGCAGAGATATACTTAAGAGAAATTGTGGCACGTCATGGAGTGCCAATCTCACTCATTTCAGACAGAGATGGACGCTTTGTCTCAAGAATCTGGCAATCATTTCAGGAAGCCTTCGGATCTCAGTTAGATCTGAGCACGGCATTCCATCCGCAAACAGACGGCCAGAGCGAACGGACTATACAAACGTTAGAAGATATGCTTCGCGCATGTGTCATGGATCTAGGCGGCAGCTGGGATACTCATCTACCTTTAGTTGAGTTTTCCTACAATAACAGCTACCATACGAGCATAAAAGCCGCGCCGTTCGAAGCTCTGTATGGCCACAAATGCCGATCGCCCTTATGTTGGGCAGATGTCGGAGATAAACGTATGGTTGGTCCTGAACTTGTACAAGAGACAACCGACAAGATTGCGCAGATCCGAGAGCGCATTAAGGCGGCTCGAGAGCGACAAAAGAGCTACGCTGATCCGAATAGAAAATCGGTAGAATTCAAGGTGGGAGACAAAGTGTTGTTAAAAGTCTCACCATGGAAGGGCGTAGTCAGGTTTGGAAAGCGTGGAAAGCTGAATCCATGATATATCGGACCATTCAGAATTTTGAAGAGAATTGGTACCGTGGCATACAAGTTGGAGTTACCGAAAGAACTTAACGGAGTACATGATATGTTTCATGTATCCAACCTGAAGAAGAGTCCAACGCAAGAAAAGGTGATCATCCCGATGGATGAAGTGCATATTGATGAAGCCCTCCGATTTACAGAGCAACCCGTTGAGGTTACCGAATGGAAAGTCAACAAGACCAGGAGGAGCAGTGTGAAGCTTGTCAAAGTACGTTGGAGCTCTAAGCACGGACCCGAGTACACATGGGAACGTGAAGACCAGTTCAAGAAAAAGTATCCCCACCTATTCAAGAAGACTCTAGCGAGAGTGAGTTCAGCCTGAATTTCGGGACGAAATTCTTTTAACGGGGGGAGACTCTGACAACTGGCCCAAACCGGTAATTTTCGTACACATTAATTATTGCTTAATGACTGCAATTATGTGCTTAATTGTCAGCAATACCTGATTACATACTAAACAAGTGAATTCATGCACGTTGTATACTACAAAATATTGCTTTATGCATAAACGAGAGCGTTGCGTCAAAGACACTAGTAAACTCACCGGTAAGACACACTGTGTCAACAGAACTGCAGAAAGCAGTCAGACAATAAAATTGAGGCCTAGGTGTAGGTCCAATGACAAAAGTGCATTAAAACCCAAGAGTACATACAAGGGTTTAATATATATGCAATACGGAAGCAAAAACAAGCACTAAAAAGCACCCGAAACGCACTTTAAGTGCAGAATTTACATAATTCAGCATTTAGACATATGAATATTTTGCAGAAATGTCGTTTTATTATCCAGAATATTTCCCTAAGTGTTGGGAATCGATAGTGTTACAAAAAGATACTTATTAAACACGAAAAGGTGCAATTTAGCACTTTAACGAATCGGTATGTAACCGAACAACCGGACTATACCCGGAACATAAAAATATTGTTAATAACATTACTTATCTTTTTCTGAACCAGTTAGGGTCCCCGAATACCCTAACACCCGCTATAACGCATAACATACTAGTAAATGGTTACACTTCCTAATTCACTTAACTATACTTAACTATTAGTTAGAATTGGACTAAGCACCCCCCCATCCAACGAATTCGGTCCCCAAGGGACACCCTTGTCCTATTTTGGATTAAACTAATCCTTCTTGTCCCATATCATCTAGACATAGAAACCATTGGATAATGATCTTATGAATTGCCTATAAGATCCACACTAAACACAACATACCAATCACCACCCACACTTGAACTTCATCACTCTCTCTCCCTCTCTACCTAGCTCACGGCCGAACACCCCTTTCAACATACATCCATTTCGGTTTTTGATCTTCACATTCCAATCATCTACAAGTGTTAAGGGTCGCATATAAGGAACCTTGGAGCAAACGGAAGGCGAAGGACCTCTCTACTTTGCTTTTATCCACTCGATTTGCGTTTAGATTCTTCCCTAGCCTCGAGCTAGTGGTATGTTACTTAAATCACCTTCTCGAACTATTTTAAAGTGGTTAATACGATTTGTAACGGTTAAAACTCGTAATCTTACAAGATGAAGCATAAAAGTCTACTAAAAACACTAAAAATGTTGGTTAAAAGCTCACATGTTGTGTAAATCATGTAGTAATTGATTTGTGTGATTATTTGGACCCGATCTATGTTGTGGTAGCTCGGATAATCATTTAACCCGAGTTGATCATGATCATGGATCATGACATAAGGTTGTTTTGGAAGTAACAAGGGTTAAAGGATGAAACTCTACCACACATGAATCATGAACTTGTGTAAAAGCGATTTTGTTTGTGAAATGGTGTTCAAAACTAGTAGATCTACGGATCTACAAGCGGTACTTTCAAAGGACCAAGTGTCCAAGAAATCATATTTTCTAAAGCCGAGTCTTACATGAAAAAGAATGATTTTAGCAAACACACGAGTATGTAAACACTTGTGTAACACAAAGTTTCGACAAAATAACTATTTTTGTAAATGTTGACCGGAAGTTGTAAAGATGTAACTTCTTTAAAAGCGAGACTTTCAAGAAACAAAGTTGATCTATACAAAGATCCACTAAAAAAATAATGGAAGGATACTACCTATTTTGGAAAAACCACAAGTTCATGTATTTCTGCGATTATATCTATTTTAACTAGTTGCATATTGTTTATTGTTGAATGAGGAAATTGTTGACGATTTAAAAGAAAATAAACACATGTTTTGAAAACATGGGAAACCTCCATTTTTAGGGGAAACTCTGTCAAAATTTTTATAAAATTTGACACTTAGAAAAATATAAGTTTTTGAGAAACTTATTCCCTAAAAATGTGTTTAAAAGTATTACCAAGGTTTCCCTAATTTTTGGTGATAAGAAATGAGGATTTCTTCAAGAATAAAAATGGATATAAGTATGTATATTTTTGAGAGAAAAATATATATTATTTGATCACCAACTTATGTGCTAAGTGTATATAGTATGTGTTATACGTACTAGTGTATTAAGACTTAAAAATACACTAAATACTCGTGAGGAGTATAAACATAAAAATACACATACAAAATACAAGATACATAATTCGGGTGCGAAGTGCAAAACACAAAAGACTTATATTTATTTTAGAGGAAATAATATAAGTAAGATACGTAGTTAAAAATATGGAATATTTTTAACACAACAATACAAATACAAAAGAGAGTGACTGCACTTGTGCGATACAAGTCTAGTGACTAACATTAAGAAAACGCGTATAGGTTACGACGTTAATTAAGCAAATCCGGTGAAGTTTACGACGCACAGGAACGCAAAGTTGTGAGTTCATGCTCCCCCTTTTCTTTTAACTGTTTTCAGTTTTATAACTTCGAGGGTGAAATACATGTTACAAATATTACAATGTTTACAAATGGTATGATGGATACAAGAATGATATGAGAAATCGTGTCACGAATAGGGTACCATAAGCACCATTAATCGTGTACATACTTAGACCGCAGAACAAAAGGTTAGATCTAATGGGTTCCGGGCAGCCCCACTCTTGGCCACTCTTTTACCAAGCAGTGTGTTTGTGTCTCAGTCGTGAATCGACTACAGAAAAATGCCTATGGTTTGGTGACTTCCTATGTCGTGTCACATGTTAATGGCTTTGCAACCCATTAACACTTGATACATACAGAAATATTTAACTTATACATGAGTACGTGGTGTACACAAAAGCCTTGATTTATACAAAAGACAAATTATGTTTTCATACAAAGTATACAAACGTGAAATACAAAAACTGCATGAATTCACACCAACTTTATTTGGACGTTTTTCCAAAACTCACATGTATTTCAGGTAACTAGGATGGATGTGCGCGTGGTCTTACTCATGGTCGTGGATGTCGCTTTGTCTATCTTTAAATAAAATTGTGACTTTTAAGACAATATGTTATCTCGTGTTGTAAACACTTGACATATGTTTTCAGTAATGTAATATTTGAAGATATTTTTGAGCATGTAGTATGTTTACTCTTCGTATGCAATGAGAACCTTTCATGATCACACCTTGTGCTTCCGCCGCAGAAAGGGGTGTGACAATTTCTTCGTCGCTCAATTCTAATTTCTCTCTCAAAATCTCTAGTATACATAATACTTGTGTTTTATACCCCTAAGAAGCGAAACTCTGCCTCGTTGTAAGTATTATAACCCCTGATCACGTATTTGTTACCCTACCCGATTGATCTAGGGCTCCGTAACGTATGTCAAGGCTCTGCCTTACTTAGTTCGTTGGAGTTCTGTCTCGTGTTGTATGGCTAATATGATTTGGGTTATCTTACTAACATATGTGCATTGTTTAATTTTTAATAGATAATAACCAGAAGAACCATCAGGAAGCTATAGTATTATCTAAGTTAGCAATGTGAGTACATTCTCTTTTTGTAAACCCTTTTTGTGAGTCATTGTTTTAAATATTTTACCTGTCACACCCTGACTTTTGCGAAAGCGTGATTTGGTGTGACTTGCTTAATATCATTGCATTCAACCATAACAAACAACTATATGATAAATCCAAGATGTTCATCCATTGATTTAAGCTTTAAGACATTACAACAACATTGTTTTAGAATCCAAATACTGACTTCAAATCTGAATTACAAACCACACAATTTTGTTTTAGAGTTCCATAAGGACTTCTCAAAAGATACTAATGAAAACTTGGCTTTTGAATATGCATCCGATCCAGGATAGGGTACATACTCCCAAACCATACGACACCGGATGACATCTTTTATTCCAAACAACACTTGAAAACTTCAACGCCCGCCAGATCCATACTTAATTTCCTGAAATACATGTAGTTTGAAAACATCAACAAAAGTTGAGCGAGTTCATGTGTGTGTTTGTGAATAAACCTTTGAAACATTTGTAAGTATGTTTGTATGTACTTGAAATCCTGGTATGAAAGCAACAAGGAAACATATCAATTAATGTGTAGCTAATACATTAATATACGTGACATGGTGCAGGAAGGCTCGAACCTAGCAAATTTGTCAATAAGACATAGTCACCACATGGTCCACTCGACGGACTCATGGGTGGGGCTCGCTACACCCAAATAGATCTATCACTCATGTCCGTCGGTCCTACTACGAGGATTAATGGTCTTAAGAGTGCACCTACCCATTCACATGATCTAACAGTATTTTTCCTTAGCTAACTATACCATTTGTAATTGTTTGTAAACAGTTTGTAACATGTACTTCACCCCCGAAGTTATAAAACTGAAAACAGTTAAAAGAAAAGGGGGACATGAACTCACAGTTTTTGCGTTCCTTGTATCCAATGTAACTCAAAGCTTCTTCTAGAACGCACGACTACCTACATGTGTACTACGGTCCATTAGACGATCGGGTCGTGCCTTGATTTAGTATTAGTTAGTGTTTTTGAGTTACGTTCTTTGTATCTTCAACATTATCCCATGTTATATAATTATTTGTTAAAATAATAAACATTTTAACATGAATTATATTTATTAAATTTTGGGATAATAGTTAAAACAATATATTAACTTGACACTTTCCACGTAATTATACATGTATTTCCTTCCCAAGGATGGGTGTATTCGTATTCTTGTATTTGTATATTTTTGCCATGTATTGGGGTCGTATTCCGGTGGGTATTTATACGTATGAGAATACGTATTTTTATTGTATTCATTAAGTATTCATATACTTAATTTCGTATTAATTTTTCCGGAATATTATCTTTAATAAAAGCCCACCAATATATATTTTTCCAAAATATATTTGTAATAAATATTATTTAGAAAAATTATTTATAATTTTTCTTTTGGCAAAAGTATTTGTATTTTCTCATAAGTTTCAAAAATAATATATTTTCATATCTAACTTGGAAAATATATATAAACTCATTTTTTCTCCAGAAATGATATACTTCATATTTATTCGAGAAAATATATCTTTCACCCTTAAAAATATTGTATTTCGTGTTTGTGTAAGAAAATATGTATTTCTTAAAAATAATATATCTTCTAAAATTTTTAAGAAAAATATATATTTTACTTGCCCAAAGATAATACATTTCCTTCTTGTCAAAAGTTATTCAATATTTTGTAGTAATCATGAAAATCCCATTTTCATTCCCTTGATGTCCAAAATATTATTTACCAAAATATACACATGAATCATATTTCCTGGTGAGTTATATTCCTTCGTTCGGTTTCACCAACATTTTGTGTACTCTTTGTATATTTATTCCTTGGGATTTTGGGTAATATTTTGGATTGTAATTTCTTGGTATTATGATGAGTTATATTATTTTAAGTCCTAAAATAATATAACTAATACACATAATATACAAACAATCACACACATGGTGTCTTCTAAATATATATTTCCCTAAATACATACTTAGTCACTTTTATTTATGAAAACCAACCTCCAATATTTATATTTTTGTAACCAAAAATTTATGGCAAAGTTCATGTAACCATTCATGGTCTAAAATACACTTGTAAACATTTGTTTAAAAATATTTTTCTAAGTGTTTAGATTTTTAGAAAATTTTGCCATAGTTTCCCCTAAAAATGGAGGTTTCCATCCTTTCAAGCATATCATTTTCTTTTGTAAAAATCATCACAATCAATTCACAATCAACAATAAACAACCTTTACTTACCAATCTTGCCAAAAACAAGCATAATCTGGTGCTTCATGAACTTGAATATTTGTAAAAATTTGAAGGAACTTACTAGTGTTCTTAGTAAGCCTTCTTACCTTCTAAAGTGTAATTAGTTCTTTAAAAACTTCATTTTTAAAGAATATGGATCTTTACAACTTGTGATCCTCATTTCTAAAAATGTTTCTTTATGAAATTTCCTTGTTACACAAGTGTTCCTACACTTGTTTAACCACCAAAAAAATAAGGTTTGTTTATGTAAGAACCAAGATTTAGAAAAACTTATATTTTTAACTTGGTTTCTTTAGAAATCATCCATGAAATTTCTAGATCTACAAGTATCACAACTTACTTGGATCATTATTTTTCAAGAAATCAATGTATTCTTTCAAGTTCATGCTTTATGTGTGCATGATCTATGAATCTCTAACATGTTCATCCTCTCATCTTGCTAGATTATGTTTTTAATCATGATCTAGCAAGATCATATGATGATCAACATCATTTTCACAAACAATCAACAATCATTAAGCATAACAACTCATAAACAACTTAGTTTCTTCATTAATCATGCTTATGTTCAAGTTTCATTCTTATGATTATTAGTGTTCTTCAAGATTATGATTATGATTCTTCTTTTAACCGCTTAAAATGGAAGTAAAATAACAAGATCAAGGTTCTTACTACTAGCACAAGACTAGGGATGATCAAGTGAAGAAAACAAGTGGATAAAAGCAAACGATGAAGGTCCTTCAACTTTCGAAAGCTCCAAGCTTCCTAACTTAGCTCCTTACACCTTAATATCACTTGGGAATGGGTGGAATGGAAGTGAAAATGGAGATGGTGTGGAGGTGGTGTGTGGCCGTGAGTTATGGAGGAGGAAGAAGGAGGATTTGTAAAGTGTAGAATGAGGATGAAAGGTATAGACTTGGAGATATTATTTATAACCAATATCACATGATCTTTTATAGATTTTTATGTTCTTAAAGAGTAGACAAGATCCAATAATATAATCAAAGAAAATCTTATGGTGGGGGCCATGTATTTGCCATCCATAAGTGGGGGGGGGGGGTCTTAGGCTAGGTTGTAATGTTATGGTTAGATCATAGTTGAAATCCAAGTGTCTATTTAGGTTATTTAGTTATTAGTATGTTGTATAGTGTGTTATGATGTTCGGGGACCATAACTAGCTTGGTAATGTCAAAACAATGCTTCTAGTGAAAATTTGGTGTTTCGGGTAGTGTCCGGTTGTTCGGTTGGTTACCGGTTCGTTAAGGTGCTAAACTATACAGTTTAGTGTGCTTTATGTACCTTTTTGTGAAACTTTTGATTCCCGACACTTAGGAAAGTATTCAGGACCATTTAACCATATTTCTGCATGATATTTGTTTTTTAAATGCTGAATTTTGCTGAATTCTACAGAATTCTGCAGTTTATGTGAGTTTTAGGCACTTTCCGGCACTTAAACTATCACTAGGAAGGCAATTTTGTGATCCTTACTTTCCTACACACTACACTAGTGTGATACTTGGTTTCTGGTCCATTTTAGGTCTCAATACAACGTCTGTCTATTTACTGAACTCCGTCAGCATTTTTCTGGTTTGTCTGATAATTGTGCTTACTGTATTTAATGCACCATTTAAGTCAATTAAGTTCTCATGCAATAATGGTATGACATTAAGCAATATGTGGTGCACATGTATGTATGAAGCAATAATCAGGAAGCAATTCAAACAATAAATTGTGATTCAACACAGTCATTAAGCACTAATCGTTGTCTAATAATTGTACGGATGCATGCAAATTTGACAGTTGTCACATTCTCCCCCTGTTAAGAAAATTTCGTCCATGAAATTTAAACTACATTAACTTCTTAGGGTTACGTTATACATGCATGGATATGAATAATACTGAGGTAGATAACCACAAAACCGAATCAAAACTTATTTGAATTAGGTGAATTCAGGGACATATTACAACAATAAGAACCCATTGGTAAAAAGGTATGTGTTCCAGAATTTGATTTCAAAGGACACGAGATGTATAGATGTATAATCTAGTGTAACTTAGTTAACAGGGGTTCAACAAAAGTGGAGTTTTGACTAATAGACTTTCCAAACGATCGTTCAAATGAGTTTTCAGAAACAATAGCATCCGCTAGATGGACTCAAAATCAATAACTTGAACATGATAGTAACATGAAAATGATCTGTCAACTTTCGAATAAATAAATGGTTAAAATTAGTGTGTTGACATTCTTGAATTGCGAAAATACACCGAAATGAAATACAATCGAACCTGGTGTGTCATTGTCTTAATTCGTAGTTGCATTAGGGATGTTTAAATGACAAGTCAAACGAAAGTATGTGTAGTTCTGAGTGAAATGGTTGACCATGACTAGCACAAGCTACAAGTTTGTAACGACATAATTCAATAATAGCGGTGACCGAGCAAGTTCATCGTGTTTGAAATCAAATGAAAGGGTAATGAAGCAATCCTGAGAATTTGATTCAAACAACGTCATAGGGTTTTCAATCGAATATGGAACATCAAGAACTACTATTTCCGATCGAAGATGAAAAGCAATAAATACCACAAGGCATTCGATTGGTAATGAAAGAACCGTTAGGAGGTACACTGGATGATATAAAATGAACCTATGTACCATTGTCTTGACACACAACTGTGTTAAGACTGCTTTAATCATGGTAAACAAAACGGATTTAGAGCAAGTCAAGAAATAAACAATTAAATCCATGCACGAGATGCGTAAACGAGATTTGCGCAAGCTTCAAATTCAGTGAAGGCATCACTTCAAAGTGTTGAAATTAACAAGCGATTTAATGGAGTCGTAGACCAAACAAGTCTACTACGACTCGAAACAAAAGAACCTTCGGAAAAATAAATTTGAGTATGATGCTCTCAATACATCATATGGCGTCTTGAATTGAATTTGCGAAATGGACAAGTTCAAGCAATTGAACTTGGTTTCAGTGCAATCCAACAATAAACGTATGTATCAACAAGGGAATTTCGGCATGGTTACAAAGACAAACCATGTATGTAACTTGAAAGAAAAGAAGTTTCAAGAAAGTGTGTTGGCTTGATATCAAAGGAGCCAACAATTACAATAATGTAGGTCTTCCGAATCACAAATTGAAAATTAGCTTTAGCAAATAATATTTGAACTTTGATGAAGCGTTTATTCGAAATGAAACCACATGCATAACAAATGGTGCATGCGTAACATATGACTTTCCAAGAAATGAAACAATGAGCATTTGATATAATGAAGAAATGATCAAGTATTGCGACAAAGGAGCGTTTGCTTTAATGAAGAAAATTATCGCGATGCAACTACTATTAAGAGAAGTAGAGATGCAAAATTCTACTTGCTAGAAGCAAAAGTGGAAATTTCAATAAATGAAATTTGAGTGCTTTACGTGTTCGGCTAACTGAAATAGCATATATGTCAGAATAATGGGGTTTGCTTGAGTTAACAGACGTAGTTTCTACGTGATAACTTTTAATGAGTTTTGTACTAACTTCCCGAAGGTCTTACGTACATGTTTTCTAGGTTCTCAAAGTTTCGTATCCTGTGTAAAACTGTTTTGTGCATCATGTAGAAAACACCATATTAGCGTATGTTTAAAACAAATTGCTGTCTTACTGTACTTTGGTATGCTTTCTTCCTAATTTCACAGCTAATGATACTCGATCAACGATCAACCTTAGAATAGTAGTTGGATCCTCACAGTTAGTTAAATAAATAATTCGTTAATCCTCAGCAAGAGTTATCGACTCTTGTTGGTTAGCTCGTTCGGCTCCTGGTAGTTGATGCTCATTTGAAAATCATCGTCCTTCTCCTTGACGAACATTACTGAAACTCCTTAGGGCAAAAAGCTTGCCTTATAAATCCCAATTTGGCAACTTCTAAAGCTGCGTTGAAAAATCTTGTATCTCAGGAAATGCAAGTCGATAGGGTGCCTTGGCTACAGACGCGGCGCCTAGAACCAAATCGATACGAAATTCTACTTGTTGTTGAGGAGGTAATCCTGACAAGTCCTTGAGGAAGACTTCAGGATATTCCCTTACCACAGGGATATCTTCGAGCTTAGGTCCCTCGGCTTCTCTGTCCACTACATGAGCCAAGACGGCAATACATCCTCTACGTGAAAACTTCCGTGCCTACGCACAACTACTAACTCGTAGAAGCGTATCCTGCTTCTCCCTATGAATCACGATCGTCTCTCCATTTGCCAATGGGATACGGATAATATTCTCTTAACATACTATCTCATCTCGTTTACTCGACAACTTATCCATACCAACTACGACGTCGAAGCTTTCCAACTCAACTGGCAGAAGATCTATCTCAACTCACATTCTTCAAGCTCTAACACACGGCTTCTAATTACTTCGTTGGCTTCTACTAACTTCTCATTAGCTAGTTCTTATCGAGTACGGAATATCTAACTTACTTGTTACTAAACCAAGTATACTCCTAAACTCTAGAGATGCGATGCTAAAATTGGCAATAGTATCAAGCAGCACATATGCATAACGTTGACTAATATGGGACGTACCGATGACCATGTCGGGATCCTGGCATGCTTCCCTAGCTCCGCTGTTGAGCTCTCATCCACATGCCTGAGTGTTTTTAGGGCAGTATTTTCTGAAATGCTTTTTGTCTCCACAGTTAAAACACCCTTGAGCATGTTTTTGTTTGTCACTCGTCCTGCCTTGATAGTCGTTGTTGTCGTTGTTTCCTTTGTGATTCCCGCTACCATCTTGGCCTCCATTTCCACATTCGGTACCTTGCCTACAAGTCTCCTTGACGTGCCCCCTCTTGCCACAGTTATCACATTTTCCATATTTACATCGCCTGACATGATAACGTAGATAATTTTCGCACTTAGGTAGGATACCCGGGTACTCTTTTCCCTTTTTGGCCTTCTTCTTGTTACTCACCCGAGTAACCTTCTTGAAATTCGTGAACTTCTTCTTGTTATCTCCAGATGGCTCCAAATGGGTCTCCTTATTCTCCTCCGAGGTGGAAAATTTTCCCAGTCTAACCGCTTCTTCAGTGAGCGCCACACTTAAGTCGATAGTATCGCTAATCGTTGGAGGTTTAGATGTTATCACCATGCTTAGGATCAGAGGTGCCAATCCCCAGATGAAACGTTCGATCCTCTTAAACTCTGGTTCCACCAGACGTGGAGCAACTTGTGATAAATCATGAAATCTCTGCACATACTCGGCTATCTTTGGACCTTCCATTTTCAAGTTCCAGAATTCAGTTTCCAACTTATGGACTTCTGCCCTCGAGTAATATCTCTTACGCATCAGCTCTTTCAGTTCATCCCATGTCAAAGCATATGCAGCAGTCTCACCCAACGTTTGAACCTAAAGGTTCCACCATGACAGAGCCCCATCTAGAAGCAGTCCAGATATGTACGTGACCTGATGCTCTGGGGCGCATTTTCTCAACCGCAAAACATAATCCGTCTTCTCAACCCAGCACACGAAGGCTACGGCACCGCCAGTGCCGTCGAAATCTCGGGGCTTGCAGCTTAAGAACTGCTTGTAGGTGCAGTCTGTGACATAAGCAACATCATTCACATAAGGCATTAGCAATGCACACTTGGAAATGTCCGAACGTTTTGTAATGTGTCTTAAGTGACTAAACATTACCGTTGGGTGGGTTATTTCCTGAGGTACCTCCGCTGCGTTTGGAGCGAAGGGCCTCATGCTGTGCGATGGCCTGTGAGAGGCGCTCTTGTAATTCCGCCTCTGTCGTCGGCAGAGGGTTGTTGGTATCGGTGTTCCTTTGAAGCGACATCTTCTAAGAAGAATATCTGTTAGGTCAGGTCATATTAAGGACACAGGCACATAAGCCTCTACTTAACGAAATAAGACCTAGGAGGTGCACATACATATGTATATAAGCAATCTTCATAGCAAGCAATCATATATCATCACAATTATAGCACAAACAGGTAGATGGGAACATAACAAGCAAGCACGTTGTCGATTTACATGTTTGATGGGGAATATGAAGATTGGGCTTTCATTATTTACCGACCACAATCACATTGTCTACAAAGTGTATCACATCAAAAGGGACACAGGGTCACCCTACCCTTGTCCAATAAGTCTATTAGTGCATCAAAATCATGTGGTCAAAAGTGGTCTTCAAAAGTCTCCACAATCTCGGCTCATTAGTAGTGTCTTTACCCAAAAGTAATGCAATCCGCATAAACCAAAAGCCAACTATACTGATGACTGAGGTGGAGAAGGGAAGAAAAGCAAACTGCTAACGTGTGCGAGCTCCTCCTCGAGCTCATATACACATCGAAGTAAGTAACTAAACTACTGCTTGATAGTAAAGAAACGAGCATCAAAACCTAAGAAAGGTGTAATAGCAGCTGGTGAGAGTGCAAAAGGAGACAATGATGAATGTGGAGGATTAAAGTATACTGGCATAGGCAGAGTGGAGGACATGGTGTCAGCTCAAGCTCCAAAACTCTGCGACTCATAACCTCAAACTGTAGCTGATGTGACAGGAGCAACTAATTCCGTGTGTAGCCTCCATAATGTGAGGAATGGTAGGGGTCTGAAATCATCATAGTGTATGGTAGGAACCATCGGAATGGCTCGTCCAGTGGTGAAGAAATGAAAGGAGCAAACGGTGCATCCTGAGGGGTCTATGGAAAAGTTGCTGAAGCAAAGGGGTCGTCACGCGGGTGCTGACCAGAAGTACCTTCCCGGGGTGCGGGTATGTCTTGAAAGAAAACGATAGGCATGCCGGTGCGATGGGCGTCGGTCTCCATAGTGGGAAAAGGTGTAACATTAGCGGGTGCAGGCGTAGGAATAAATGTCTCAACAAAAGGCAGAATAACAGGTGTAGGTAATGGGTCAGGTATAAGGGGTGAAATGTCTGGTAAACCAAAAGAAACATGGTCAGGATCAGTAATCGGCTCAAGATCAATAGGCGCTACATCAGGCTGACCCAAAAGGAACATGAGCTATCTCAGGAGCAGGCTCTGGGTCGTGTGGAGGTGCGGGATATCGAGCAGGCGATAGTGCAACAATCATAGCGGTGCCGTCGTCCGAGTCAGTAGCAAAAGCTGCAATCCGGCCATCTGTAAAGCTGAAAGGGTCACAAACTCAAAAGAGTCTGAAACAGAGTGTAAACTAGAATCAGAGGATAACCCAATAACAGGGATCTCAAGAAGTGGAATAGCAACAATGTTCTCGTCTAACTTCCCATCATCATGGGCGTCATCAGGAGGACCATCAACAAACAAATCAATGTCATCATCAAACTAATCATCAAGAGGCCAATCCTCGGGGGGGGGGGGGGATAACCACATGAGGCACAACATCGAGGATCGGGGTCATGATAGGCTCACCATTGGAATGATCAGTGATGAGGTGGTCATGGACTGAAACAAGAATACCAAAAGGATCCTCGTCAGGGAAGCCATCAGCAAGGGTAAATCGTCATCCAAGTCTGGTAGCGCGAATGGTTGGAAGTCGTCCTCGTCCTCGGACAATATGTCAGGATCTCTCTCAGTGTCTGACGTATATATCTCTGGCGTGGGCATGACCTCGTTGTCTGATGCAACTGCCTTCAGGTTGCGGGCATCCGACAACCCACTCTCTGAGGATAACATCTGTGCCTGCAACATTGTAATCCTAACATATGTACGTATAGTAACCACTAACACCCAATATATGCAAACAAAGGCAATTTATCATGTAATTATGTATCCTTGTTATTCCTCGTGAAATCTTTCTATCCTTCCTAGTCTCCCAGACTAAACCACCTAGTCTCCCAGACTAGACCACCTAGTCTCCCAGACTAGACCACCTAGTCTCCCAGACTATACCACCTAGTCTCCCAGACTATACTACTTAGTCTCCCAGACTAAACCTCCTAGTCTCCCAGACTAGACCAACCAGTCTCTGTTGGTGCATATGTCTGTTGACTTCGTCTTATATCGAGTTTTGGATACGTTGCAGTTCAAATCAAGCATGATGTCATCATTATTGATGATGACATCATACCAATGACATCATCAAGTGCATTATCACATGAAATTAAATGCATACATGAAGCAGATTGGCTAGTTCGCTTGAATTGCATGCATGTTCGCTTGAAGACAAAATACTAGGCATGTTCGCTTGAAATGTAATTTAGTGTGACCGCTTGAACTAGTGTGATCGCTTGAAAGTGTGACCGCTTGAATGTGTATGTGTCATTTCAAGCGGTCTAGCTCCACTATATATATGTGTTATGTGTTCATTTCAAGCGGTTAGAACAGGAAACAGTCCCATTGTTCTTGTACCGAACTGCTGCTGGATTACGTCATGTTTATCAGATTTTGAGTGTTCTTTGTAGAGATCGAGTCGAAACTCTGTTCGGTTGTCGTCATTACGTAATAAAACGTTGTTTAATTACGTCTTCGTGCATGATTACGGTTCGATTTAACGGATTCCGCATGTTAAATCGAATCCACCGCAGATCTAGCGATCGTTTACGATCCGATCCTGAACTCACAAGTGGTATCAGAGCAGGAATCGGCATATTTCTTGAGAAATTCACTCTGGTGATATTTCGACTTACAAGTGGTTAATCAAGGACATTAAGTTGTACTTGATTTAACTATATTACAAGTGGTATGATTGTTGGAAGTTGTTTTTGTGATAAACCTACAAGTGAAAGGTCAATGTGATGAAAACCCCATGTTTGTGAAATGGCAAACAAAACTAATTTTCCGGAAAAACCATTTTTATTAAAATAAACTTAAGTGTTTTGAAATCATAATGGGAAAATAGTTTGTTGTCAGGGGGAGTTCTGATTGTTTATGCCAAGTGGATGGCGAATTGAAGCGATTCGATATTATGTTGTCACTTTATCTGTACAGTTTTTTTTTCAAATTTTCTCAGAAAATCAAAAATGAAACATATTTTGATTTTAGGGGGAGAAATTTTTTTTAAAAATTAGAAAATTTGAAAATGTCAAAAGCATTGAAAATGCAAAAATGAGTTTTGTTGTGAAAAAGAGGAAATGATAGTAAATCAGTTGGACTATCACAACATGCTAAAGAAATGGAAAGTAAAATGTGATAAACGGTCTCACTAAAGATGTGACGATAGGCTCAGCTAGACTAGTAGATTTGCGATAATGATACAAACTTAAATGAAAAAGCCTAGTTCTAGTGGGAAACATGGTTGAAAACATAGTACTTAGTTTTGTCCTTCGTGATTGTGTACCTACTTAGTAATCGCTGAATGCCAAAAAGCATAAAACTGGTTAAGTTTGTGAACTTTCACTACTTTGCTGAAAAGTCACTGTGATTGTGCATTTTATTTTGCAAAGATTTAAACTTGGTTTATTTCTTTATTTTGTTTAAGCATTGGACATCCTCTGCGTATACGTGAGTATCGACCTGGATGTTATTGCCTAAACGTTCTGCTTTATTTTCTTTGGTGTTTCGTTTAAGCTTTGGATCACCTCTGCGTATACGGGAGTATCGACCTGGTGGTTAAAGCCTAAACAACTTCAACTTGTTTTATTTTCTTATTTTGTTTAAACATTGGACTTTCTCTGCGTATACGGAAGTATCGACCTGATTGTTAATGTTTAAACATTCTGCGTTATTTTCGCACATATCACAGTTGATGAAAGTTTAAAGGCATTACTTGAGTTAGTGTATTGCATGATGAGGGGATATGCTGAGATCGTGGGGTCCATAAGAATTTAGTACAAAATTAATATACCTTAACGTATCGGTAAGCATTTCGAAAGTTTTTAGATTGAACTTAAGAGGACAATTATATCGTCAATCAACGTGAATTGTTTAGAACTTAAAACGATTAAAAGCTTAACGGTGCTTGTGTTGTGTCTCAAAAACTGATATGATCCTCTTTCGCAAACTCACAAAAATATGTTTGTACATATTTCATTTCTGCATTACATTTCTCTTATTACAAAATCCAAAAGGATTTTAGTGTGTTTTAGCCTAATTTTTGAAAAATCCAAAAAGATTTTCGACAACTGATGTTGAAAAGCTGATATTCAAAATCTCAAAGGCTAAACAAGATGAACAATTGGTTTGGTTAAGATGATGAGAAGTTGGAAGATAATCCTCAAATGTTTAGATGATTCATTAATTTGAATCACAATATTGTGTGTTATATGTTTGAGAATTTTGAGTGAATTCTTTTAGAGTCAAAATTATTTTGTCTTACGAGAGGTTGAGATGTGTAGGTTTCTGATTCTGTTGCTACGAAAAGCCAGGCGTCGATCCTAAAAGCACGGAAGCTTGACGAAAGGGGGAGCCTGAAGAAAGAGACTACCAAGGAGGGGAGCAACTAAAGCTTGAAAACAGATCCACGGGGATTTTGTTCGAAAAAGAGAAAGACAAGACGCTACGAGATTGACTGCGGCAATATCCAAGGGGGAGATTGTTAGTGCATTAATGTCTATCGCCTTCGTCAATCCAAGCCGTAGCGAGAAACCGAAGAAATCAAGCTTTTATTGTAATATTTAGATAGAATTAGCAAGGTGACATTTTGGTAATTAATGAGAAATCTCATTAATTCCAAGGCCTATAAATAGGAGCCTTAGGTTTAAAGTTTAAGACTTTTTCTCATTTTGGTGATTTAGGAGATTCAAGTCTAGAGAGAGAAAGTCTAGAGAGAGAAAGTACTCTCTACGTGATTCTTGTATCGTACACGTCATATTTTTCAATAGATTCACGATTCTAGTACGTTATTGTGTGTTCGTTCACGCACGTTCACGGATTTTGCACGTCGAACGTTCGTTACGCAATCGAACGGTGTCAAAACCGGTCCTACAGTCTCTCATACTAAACCACCCAGTCTCTCAGATTGAACCACAACATAAACCTTGAAATGTGTTTCGTATCTTTCTTTTGTAAAAATTGTTTGTTTCCCTGCATCTGGGCGTTTCGTTTATGCAATGAAAACGTGTCGTAAAAATATTTTCGTGAGAGCCCTAATGATTTTATTCTAGACTCGAGAAGGAATCCTAGTTCGCTACAATCGAAGCTCTGATACCAAACTGTCACACTCTGACTTTTGCGGAAGCGTGATTTGGTGTGACTTGTTTAATATCATTGCATTCAACCATAACAAACAACTATATGATAAATCCAAGATGTTCATCTATTGATTTAAGTTTTAAGACATTACAACAACATTGTTTTAGAATCCAAATACTGACTTCAAATCTGAATTACAAACCACGCAATTTTGTTTTAGAGTTCCATAAGGACTTCTCAAAAGATACTAATGAAAACTAGGCTTTTGAATATGCATCCTATCCAGGATAGAGTACATACTCCCAAACCATACGACACCGGATGACATCTTTTATTCCAAACAACACTTGAAAACTTCAAAGCCCACCAGATCCGCACTTAATTTCTTGAAATACATGTAGTTTGAAAACATCAACAAAAGTTGAGCGAGTTCATGTGTGTGTTTGTGAAGAAACCTTTGAAACATTTGTAAGTATGTTTGTATGTACTTGAAATCCCGGTATGAAAGCAACAAGGAAACAGATCAATTAATGTGTAGCTAATACTTTAATATACGTGACATGGTGTAGGAAGGCTCAAACCTAGCAAATTTGTCAATAAGACACAGTCACCACATGGTCCACTCGACGGACTCATGGGTGGGGCTCGCTACACCCAAATAGATCTATCACTCATGTCCCTCGATCCTACTACGAGGATTAATGGTCTTAAGAGTGCGCATACCCATTCACATGATCTAACAATATTTTTCCTTAGCTAACCATACCATTTGTAATTGTTTATAAATAATTTGTAACATGTACTTCACCCCCGAAGTTACAAAACTGAAAACAGTTAAAAGAAAAGGGGGACAAAAACTCACATTTTTGCGTTCCTTGTATCCAATGTAACTCAAAGCTTCTTCTAGAACGCACGACTACCTACATGCGTACTACGGTCCATTAGACGATCGGGTCGTGCCTTGATTTAGTATTAGTTAGTGTTTTTGAGTTACGTTCTTTGTATCTTCAACATTATCCCATGTTATATAATTATTTGTTAAAATAATAAATATTTTAACTTGAATTATATTTATTAAATTTTGGGATAATAGTTAAAACAATATATTAACTTGACACTTTCCACGTTATTATACATGTATTTCCTTCCCAATGATGAGTGTATTCGTATTCTTGTATTTGTATATTTTTGCCATGTATTGGGGTCGTATTCCAGTGGGTATTTATACGTATGAGAATACGTATTTTTATTGTATTCATTAAGTATTCCTATACTTAATTTCGTATTAATTTTTCCATAATATTATCTTTAATAAAAGTCTACCAATATATATTTTCAAAATATATATTGTAATAAATATTATTTAGAAATATTATTTATAATTTTTCTTTTGCCAAAAATATTTGTATTTTCTCATAAGTTTCAAAAAATAATATATTTTCATATCTAACTTGGAAAATATATATATAAACTCATTTTTTTCCAGAAATGATATACTTCGTATTTATTCGAGAAAATATATCTTTCACCTCAAAAATATTGTATTTCGTGTTTGTGTAAGAAAATATATATTTCTTAAAAATAATATATCTTCTAAAAATTTCAAGAAAAATATATATTTTACTGCCCAAAGATAATAGATTTCCTTCTTGTCAAAAAGTTATGAAATATTTTGTAGTAATCATGAAAATCCCATTTTCATTCCCTTGATGTCCAAAATATTATTTACCAAAATATACACATGAATAATATTTCCGGAATATTTTGTGAGTTATATTCCTTCGTTCGATTTCACCAACATTTTGTGTACTCTTTGTATATTTAATCCTTGGGATTTGGGTAATATTTTGGATTGAAATTTCTTGGTATTATGATGAGTTATATTATTTCAAGTCCTAAAATAATATAACTAATACACATAATATACAAACAATCACACACATGGTGTCTTCTAAATATATATTTCCCTAAATACATACTTAGTCACTTTTATTTATGAAAACCAACCTCCAGTATTTATATTTTTGTAACCAAAAATTTATGGCAAAGTTCATGTAACCATTCATGGTCTAAAATACACTTGTAAACATTTGTTTAAAAATATTTTTCTAAGTGTTTAGATTTTTAGAAAATTTTGCCATAGTTTTCCCTAAAAATGGTGGTTTCCATGCTTTCAAGCATATCATTTTCTTTTGTAAAAATCATCACAATCAATTCACAATCAACAATAAACAACCTTTACTTACCAATCTTGCCAAAAACAAGCATAATCTAGTGCTTCATGAACTTGAATATTTATAAAAATTTGTAGGAACTTACTAGTGTTCTTAGTAAGCCTTGTTACCTTCTAAAGTGTGATTAGTTCTTTAAAAACTTCATTTTTAAAGAATATGGATCTTTACAACTTGTGATCATCATTTCTAAAAATGTTTCTTTATGAAATTTCCTTGTTACACAAGTGTTCCTACACTTGTTTAACCACCAAAAAAATAAGGTTTGTTTATGTAAGAACAAAGATTTAGAAAAACTTATATTTTTAACTTGGTTTCTTTATAAATCATCCATGAAATTTCAAGATCTACAAGTATCACAACTTACTTGGATCATTATTTTTCAAGAAATCAATGTATTCTTTCAAGTTCATGCTTTATGTGTGGATGATCCATGAATCTCTAACATGTTCATCCTCTCATCTTTCTAGATTATGTTTTTAATCATGATCTAGCAAGATCATATGATGATCAACATCATTTTCACAAATAATCAACAATCATTAAGCATAACAACTCATAAACAACTTGGTTTCTTCATTAATCATGCTTATGTTCAAGTTTCATTCTGATGATTCTTAGTGTTCTTCAAGATTATGATTATGATTCTTCTTTTAACCACTTAAAATGGAAGTAAAATAACAAGATCAAGGTTCTTACCACTGGCACAAGGCTAGGGATGATCAAGTGAAGAAAACAAGTGGATAAAAGCAAACAATGAAGGTCCTTCGACTTCCGAAAGCTCCAAGCTTCCTAACTTAGCTCCTTACACCTTAATATCACTTGGGAATGAGTGGAATGGAAGTGAAAATGGAGATGGTGTGGAGGTGGTGTGTGGCCGTGAGTTATGGAGGAGGAAGAAAGAGGATTTGTAAAGTGTAGAATGAGGATGAAAGGTATAGACTTGGAGATATTATTTATAACCAATATCACATGATCTTTTATAGATTTTTATGTTCTTAAAGGGTAGACAAGATCCAATAATATAATCAAATAAAATATTATGGTGGGGGCCATGTGTGGGCTGACCATAGGTGGGGGGGGGGGGTTTAGGCTAGGTTGTAATGTTATGGTTAGATCATGGTTGAAATCTAAGTGTCTATTTAGGTTATTTAGTTATTAGTATGTTGTATAGTGTGTTATGATGTTCGGGGACCATAAATAGCTTGGTAATGTCAAAACAATGCTTCTAGTGAAAATTTGGTGTTTCGGGTTGTCACACCCCGACCACGTAAAACAACAAATCGTGGCGGAAACGTCGGGGAGTGTTGTAACAGAATTATTGTTTCAAACCATGGATACAAGAGTTTCGTTTTATTGAATATTAAACATTGTCTTAAAGTTACACAAGCAATTCAAACATAGTTTATCATCGTTATTAAAGCACTAAGGCCTCGTCCGGTCCTAAGTGAGCATGCATCCTATTCGCAATCAACATTAAACAACATCACCTGAAACATATGTAAAAACAAAGTCAGCAAAGAAATGCTGGCGAGTACATAGTTTTTGTGTGAGTATCAGATTCATGGCTCGTTTGTAGGTTGAAACAACTTGTACAACTTCGTTAATTGATATTAGAAAACCTTGTTTTGTAAAATGTTTGTATTGTAAATGAATAACCAAGTCAAAATAGATTGGTCATAATTTATAACCCTTGCCATGAATCTTAACCCAAAACATTTGTTCATGTAAACCAAATCATAAATCGTTCTTATAATAAAACTCGTATGGTTTATATAGTTTCGTAAACATCGTTGTGTAATATTGTTTAACTCGTTCTCGTTATAGAACATCGTTCATTCGTTTAAATCGTTCCAAATCGTACAATTCATTCACTCGTTTAAATCGTTCTCGTTTTAATTGTGAAAACTACTTTTGATCGTCTTGCTAATAACATTCAAACCTTCGTGACTCGTTCATCGTTCAACTCATTCAACTCGTATTAACAAACCTCCAAAGGGTAAGTTAACAATCATCAGATTCAGTCGTTACCCACCTAACCCACACATAACCATGGGTCCGGTCTGATAACGGGATTTGTCGGATCCTATGGTACCATAACCTAATACTGGTTGGTTCGGCCAAAATTAATGAATGTCATTCGTTATGTAATTACCACCAACAAGTTCGTTCACATTATTGAAATCGTTATTAGTTTAGTATAAACCATCTCAATCGCTTTGAAACCATCGTTAGAAAATCGAAATCATTTTGATACATATTGTTAGTGCATACATCTGTCGACTTCATCTTACATCGAGTCTCGGGTTCGTTGCAGTTCGGAACAAGGATGATGGATGATGTCATCATCATTAATGATGACATCATACATATGACATCATCATATGCATCATCACATGAAATTGATAAGTAACCGAATATCACTTCACAAGAGACAAAATTGTTTAGAACTTTAAGGCTTGATTTCGCTCCAAGTTACAAGTCTGATTTCGCTCGTATTTTAAGTGTTGATTTCGCTCGAGATAACATAGGGTGTTTAGGAGCGAAATCAGGAAGGCTATAAATAGGGTTGTGTTCATGTCATTTGTAACGATTCCAGATTTGATACCGACGTGCTGCCGGTTTATCCTTTGATTGTAAACTTTGTTAAATCAATATACAAAAGGTTTAAAGTGTGAATCAAGCTGTTTTTCACATCCGTTTCTCTGTTTCCGCCTCTGAAACGGATTTGAGCTCTTTCGAACGACTCGTTTAGGTCGCAATCCGATCCTACAAGTGGTATCAGAGCTCAGGACGAGGAGTTCTATACGATTCAGCTTGAAAATCTCTGTTTTTCTACACTTTCTTTAAAAAATACAAGATTTCACGGTTAAAATCAGCTAAATTTCAAATATATGGTGTAAAATTGCATATTAACAAATCCTTGAAAGTTTCATGCTAAAATACAGCTTAAAAATGGGAAGGTTAAAACTGCAAAAGATTTTTACAAATCAAAATGTTGGTGGGATAGATGTTTGCCACCGAAATCACCCAAGGCTGGTCAGGCTTGGGTGACAGCATTTTCACCATAAATTCCTGACTTGCCGGAGCTCCCAGGTTGGTAAGAGTGGAGCAGGAATCGGCATCTTTCTTAGTATTTGATCCTACAATTGGTGCAGTTGGTAAAAGTATAGGTGATATCTTTAAATTGTTATTTTTTGATCTACAAGTGATTATGGTTGGTGAGTGAACCTGTAAGTGGTTGAAGAAGGCTTTCACTTACAAGTGGTTAATCAAGGTCATTAAGTTGAACTTGATTGGACCATACTTACATGTGGTTTTTCGGAGAACAAAATGATGAGTTTATCCCCTAACCTACAAATGGTTTATTAAAATCAACAAAACTAATTTTCCAGAAAAACCATTTGATTAAAACAAACTTAAGTGTTTTGAAATCACAATGGGAAAATAGTTTGTTGTGAGGGGGAGTTCTGATTGTTTATGCCAAGTGAATGGCGATTTGAAGTGATTTGATATCAGTTGTCACTTTATTGTACAGTTTATTTTCAAATTTCCTAAAATGTGTTTGCATTTTAAGGGGAGTAAAAATTTCAGAAAATCCAAAAACATTAGAAAATTTGAAAAAGTCAAAAACATGATAAAATGAAAACGAGTTTTGTTGTATAAAAGAGGAAATGATAGTACATCAGTGGACTATCATAGCATGCTAAAGAAATGGAAAGTTAAATAGTGATAAACGGTCTCACTGATGATGTGTCAGTAGGTTTTTGCACATTTAGTAGATTGTGACGAGATATAAACCTAAATTCAAACTTGCTTATATCATGGGTAACATCTCTCAGATATATGGGTAACCCCCGAAATCTCGTTTGAAAGATTCCTCTTTCTGAGATACTAGGTCTTTATACTCAGTGATATCTGGGGTATTATTCCTGGACTTCTGCTGAATGGAAGTTCTGACCTAGTCCTCGAATAATACTTTCCGCAATGCTTGAAACATAGCATCACCCTCAGCATATATGATAAGACAATAAAATTGCTTAGCAATGCTGTTGTAAAAAAAGATCCTCTAAAGGGGACACACCCAAAAGTCGATTCGCGATCTCTCTGCTGAACGGTAGTTCTGACCTGAGCTCTCACTATTTCGATCATAATTTATTTCCCTACAGATATCATTTGTGTCATACTTACCTGTAAGGCTGAATATTGGGATCTGGATACGGGAGTATATTCTGAGGTGGGACACGCGAATAAGTTTAAGTGCTTAAAACATTAATCTCGTATCTCGAAACAGTTGAACTTTGTGTGAAAATTTAAGTGGATCAGTAAACTGACAATCTAAGTGAATCGTTTAGAACTTAAAATGTATAAAGCTTAACGGTGTTGGTGATTTGTCTCAAAAACTGATATTATCCTCTTACGCAAACTCACAAAAATATTGTATGTAAATATTTCTTTACTGCATTTCATTTCTGTTATATAAAAAATCCAAAAAGATTTTCGGTGTGTTTTTAGCATAAATTTTTGAAAACTCAAAAAGATTTTAGACAACTGATGTTGAAAAGCTGATTTTCAAAATTCCGAGTGCTAAACATGACGAACAGGTTTGGAAAAGTTTGTTTGAAGATGTTTGAATTGAAAATGATATATATTCAAGTGGTTCATCAGAAATTGACATGATAAATCATTTTGTTTGATATTTGAAAATGATATGTTCAGGGTTGTGTCTTCAGGTGATTAGTGAAGTTTCTAAATTTGTTAAATGTTAAATTTTGAGAAACTTACTTTTGGGTAGAGAATATGTAGGTGAGCCAGGTTGTGATACCTGAACCTGTGAAAGCCAGACTACGATCCCAGCACAATTTGAGGGGAAGTCTGTTAGAGAAAGAGAGTCTGAAGATGCAAGAGCTAGGCGCCAGAGATCCTGAAAGAGAATTGGAAATAGGATAGAGCCAGATAGAGATCATGAAGGAAGTCCAAAGACTGATAAAGACTGAAGATTGAGAAGACTCGACACTTAAGACTCGTCAACATCTGAGGGGGAGTCTGTTAGTGCATACATCTGTCGACTTTGTCTTACATCGAGTCTCGGGCTCGTTGCAGTTCGGAACAAGGATGATGGATGATGTCATCATCATTAATGATGACATCATACATATGACATCATCATATGCATCATCACATGAAATTGATAAGTAACCGAATATCACTTCACAAGAGACAAAATTGTTTAGAACTTTAAGGCTTGATTTCGCTCCAAGTTACAAGTCTGATTTCGCTCGTATTTTAAGTGTTGATTTCGCTCGAGATGACATAGGGTGTTTAGGAGCGAAATCAGGAAGGCTATAAATAGGGTTGTGTTCATGTCATTTGTAACGATTCCAGATTTGATTCCGAGGTGCTGCCGGTTTATCCTTTGATTGTAAACTTTGTTAAATCAATATACAAAAGGTTTAAAGTGTGAATCAAGCTGTTTTTCACATCCGTTTCTCTGTTTCCGCCTCTGAAACGGATTTGAGCTCTTCCGAACGACTCATTCAGGTCGAAACCGATCCTACACATATGAATCACCCCAAAATAATCGAAAACAGTAAAAAGAGGGGATCTATGTACTCACATTATTTTGCAGGCGATTCCGAATACGCAAGTCAAGATTAAAGTGTCTGATAATAAGGAAACTCAAGTTGTCCTAATGAATCGTACAAGAATAATGTATCAATATTAAGGTCGAATAGTGTTGACGGGATTTGTTGAGTATTTATTGTATTTGATAGTGTTTAGATTAACAGAAGGATCTTGTGAATTATATGTTTAGAGGGCTCGAAAAAATGATCATGATATAGAGGAATTATTTATGAAAGATATTTATTTATCATAAATAATTACATTGCAAAAAAATGTACAATCGATTTAATATAAACATTTGTAATAATAAATCAAATATATTTAACTAGTATCATAATTAAATATAATGATTATTGGCAAAATATTGTACAAGTGGTATAATTAATTTATATCATAATAATTAAAAATAACATTTTTAATTATTGAACTTGAATATTACTGATTTAATTATATAAATATTGAAGTTATATAAAATATCAGTAGCAACATTATTTTTGTAAAGACCAACACTTAAAATAATTAATCTGAAAATTTCAGAATTTAATTCCTAAAAATCGATTTATTATTAATTATTTAATAATAAACTGTTTTAATATTGTAAAAATTAGTTTTATAAATAAATTGACTAATTTCACATTTTTAATAAAAGCAACATTGATTAATAATCTTATAAAAATTATTGGAATGTTGAAAATATTAAAAATTAATTGATTAAAAAGAAATGCAGACCCCTGGATTCGAATCTGGGTCTGTATTGTAACCAAACAGAGTCTTAACCACTGGGCTTTCAAATAATGACGGTTTTAGTCCTCGACTTTGTACTTTCAAATAATGACGGTTTTAGTCCTCGAAATTAAAAAAAATAATAACTTCAAGCAAGTTCCAACGAATGTCAAATAGGTCCTTTAGATTGTAATTTCACAAAATGTCACAATAGGCCCTTATAGTTTATGTAACCTTGTTTAATAGCATAAAACTCAACAAATTTGCAATTGTTTCACGTGTTTGTATTGGTATAAGCACAAAGCAAGTGTGTTCAAATAAGTTTTATTCCAAATACGGTATTTGTTACAATGAAAGTCAAACAAATACGAGTGTGAAAACCAAGGTGGTCACAGTCTCCCCTACTTTAGGAAATTTCGTCCCGAAATTTTATTTAGAGGAATCTTGTGAAAACAAATGCGGATATTTCGCCTTCATCTGGTCCTTACGTTACCAAGTAAACTCGGGGCCACGTTTGGATTCCCAGCGAACTTTGACCAAATAAATCCGTTTGTTCTTCAACTGTTTGTATGTACGTTCCACTATCTCCACAGGTTTCTCGACAAAGTGCATCGTTTCATCAATTTGAATCTCGTCGAGAGGAATGTGAAGATCAGCATCAGCTAAACACTTTCGCAAATTGGACACGTGAAAAGTCGGATGAACATTTCCAAGCTCTGGAGGTAGTTCTAGTCGATAGGCAACCTTTCCAATTCTTTCAACAATCTTAAATGGTCCAACATATCGTGGTGCAAGTTTTCCTTTCTTTCCAAATCTCACCACTCCCTTCCAAGGTGAAACCTTGAGTAGGACACGGTTTCCAATTTGAAATTCCATGGGCTTGCGTCCCAAATCTGCATAAATCTTTTGACGGCTTCTAGCGGTCACAAGATTATCGCGGATTTTCTTAATTTTGTCTGTTGTTTCCAGAATGAGCTCAGGTCCAGTAAGCTGAGCTTCACCGATATCATTCCAACAGACGGGTGAACGACATTTTCGACCGTAGAGAGCTTCGAATGGTGCCATCTTAATACTAGCATGATAACTGTTGTTGTAAGAGAACTCAATCAGTGGAAGATGAGAATCCCAATTACCACCAAAGTCTATCACGCATGCTCTAAGCATATCCTCCAAAGTTTGAATCGTTCTCTCAGATTGACCATCTGTTTGAGGATGATAAGCAGTGCTTAGATTCAGTTGGGTCCCCAAAGCAGATTGCATGGTCTTCCAAAAATTAGACGAAAACCGAGCATCACGATCGGAAATGATATCTAAAGGAACACCATGTCGTGATACGATCTCGTCTACATAGATCTTGGCAAGCTTTTCAGCAGAGAAATCCTCACGGATTGGTAAGAAGTGAGCAGATTTTGTCAAACGATCAACTACAACCCAAATAGCAGCGCGACCTTTAGACATACGTGGTAACTTAGTGATGAGATCCATTGCAATGTTCTCCCACTTCCAAACTGGTATCTCTGGTTGTACAAGCAAACCAGAAGGTCGTTGATGTTCAACCTTGACTTTGAGACAAGTTAGGCATTTTGATACATACAAGGCAACATCCTTCTTCATACCAGGCCACCAGAACTTAGTACGAAGATCCTTGTACATTTTATCAGCACCAGGATGGATAGAATATTGAGACTTGTGAGATTCGTCCATTACTAAGGTGCGAAGATCGTCCTGATTTGAAATCCACAAACGATTCTCAAAATAGAGTAAACCATCGTCTTTCCTTTCGAGTTTAAGCTCAAGTTGAAGTTGTGACAACTCGAGTTTCCGACTTTCATTTTCGCATTTAGTGCACGTTGA
>JARYGA010028953.1:0-28919 GCA_030545235.1 Helianthus tuberosus | reverse complement strand
TGCATATGGACCTTTTCGGCCCAGTCAAACACAAGAGTGTGCACGGGGAAGTTTTCTGCTTGGTAGTCACTGATGACTACTCAAGATTTTCATGGGTTGATTTCATGGCCCACAAGAGCGAGACTCCAGAAATTCTAAAGAATTTGATCACCTTGTTGGAAAATCTTTATAATCTAAAGGTGAGGCGAATTCGAAGCGACAACGGAACCGAGTTCAAAAACAGGGTTATGGATGAATTTTGCACTGCAAAAGGAATCCTTCATGAATATAGCTCTCGGTATACGCCACAACAAAACGGAGTCGCTGAAAGAAAGAACAGAACCTTAATTGAGACTGCAAGAACCATGTTGGTTGAGTCTCAGCTTCCAGTTCGATTCTGGACTGAAGCTGTTGCCTCGGCTTGCTACACGTTAAACAGGGTTCTCACAGTGAAAAGACATGGCAAAACGTGCTTCGAACTTCTACACAAGAACACTCCTGACTTAGAATATCTAGAACCTTTTGGTGCACCATGTACCATGATTGAGCCTGACGGGAAGTTTGGTGCCAAAGCTATCGAAGGTTATTTCCTTGGGTATGCTACTCCTAATCTGCGAGTATGGAACCTGACTACCAAGAGGATTGAAGAGTGGGGTGAAGTAAGAGTTCAAAGATATTCTAATCCTCCGAAGCCTTCTGGAGATCCATGGATGTTCGATTATGATGGTCTTTTCAACTCATTCAATCTGCCGACATTTGATGATGACAATGCAATTGCTCAAATGTTGTCTGAAAGCGAGAATGCGACTGGCTCTCAGTTAGCTCGCCCAATCATTGTTGACTCACAAGCATCTTCTTCTGTCAACAATCTCGCTTCAAATGAGGTGTTTAGTGATGCTGCCGACTACAATTTGTCATCGGAAGATGAGGAGTATGTTGATGCAAATGATGGTGAAGCACGGGGTCCGGTTCAAGGTACTTCAGAAGCAACGGATCCAGTGTCTGCACCAATTGTCCAAGAAGAAAATGCATCATCTTCTACAACTCAACAGCTTCAAAATGATATCGGGAATTTAAATATCAATAACTTGAGGACCAATGTTGAAATTCCTCTAGTTCCTGAAACCCGAATTCATAACATTCATCCTCAGCAGAATATTATAGGTGATGTTCTCAGTGGTGTTAGGACAAGAAATCAAATCAGAAATAACGAAAATGCTGGCTTGTATGCTGAGATACGCGAATCGGGACAACAAAATGATTGGTCTTTCGCCTGCTATGTTAGCCAAGAAGAGCCTAGATCTTGGAAGGAGGCATTGAAAGATGATTCCTGGGTGGAAGCCATGCAAGAAGAACTTCTGCAGTTCGAGAAGTTGGGCGTATGGAAATTGGTTGATAGGCCCGATAACCACAAGAAGATCGGAACTCGTTGGGTGTTTAAGTGCAAGAAGGATGACCGTGGGATTGTTGTCCGAAACAAAGCAAGGTTAGTTGTTCAAGGCTTCAGTCAGATAGAAGGTATTGACTACAATGAAGTGTATGCTCCTGTTGCACGTCTGGAGGCTATTAGAATCTTTCTAGCCTACGCATCCTTCAAGAAATTCAAGGTGTACCAGATGGATGTTAAGAGTGCATTTCTACACGGAGTAGTCGAAGAGGAAGTATATGTCGAGCAACCACCGGGGTTTGAAGATCCATTACATCCTGACAGAGTTTTACTACTTAACAAAGCATTATATGGTCTTCATCAAGCACCTCGAGCCTGGTATGAGACACTGTCTACCTACTTGCTGAACAACGGGTTTAGACGGGGTTTGATCGACTGTACCCTCTTCATCAAAGAAAAAGGTGAAGATCTTCTGTTGGTACAAGTATATGTCGATGACATTATCTTTGGTTCTACCGATGATAATCTATGCAAGGAATTTGAGAAGGTGATGCAAGATCGATTCGAGATGAGTGCGATGGGTGAAATGACGTTCTTTTTGGGTTTGCAAGTTAATCAGTCCGAATCTGGAATTTTTATCCATCAAACCAAGTACGTCGGAGACATCTTGAGCCGGTTCCAGATGTCCGATTCGAAGCCAATCTCTACTCCTCTTCCGCAGAATCACGGGATTACTCCGGATGAAAAAGGGGAAGCTGTGGATTCTTCACTCTATCGTGCTATGATTGGATCTTTAATGTATCTCACTGCATCAAGACCCGACATTATGTATCCAACGTGTCTTCTCGCCAGATACCAAGCAAATCCGAAGGTCTCTCACTATGCTGCTGTCAAAAGGATTTTTCGTTATCTGAAGGGTTGCCCTGACACCGGGTTATGGTACCCTAAGGATGATAACTTCGATCTCAAAGCTTACAGTGATTCTGATTTCGGCGGCTGCAAGAAAGATGGAAAATCAACTACAGCAGGATGTCAGTTCTTAGGCAATCGCCTAGTCACTTGGCAGTGCAAGAAGCAGACATGTGTGGCTACGTCTACATGTGAAGCGGAATACATTGCTGCGTCTAGTTGCTGCTCCCAGGTTCTATGGATCCAACAACAGATGCGGGACTACGGTTTTGAATTCCTAACTACTCCTATTTTTGTTGATAATGAAGCTGCTTTACAGATCACTAGAAATCCTGTACAGCACTCAAAAACGAAGCACATCGATATTAAATATCACTTCATACGTGATTGCTTTGAAAAGAAACTTATCGATGTGGTTCACACTCATACCGATCACCAACGTGCCGACCTTTTTACCAAAGCATTTGATAAATCAAGATTCGATTATTTACTTTTGGTAAACGGCATAAAGGTGAAGCAAGAGTAACCGACATCGGAAATTCGTTTTTGTAAATATTTTTCTTAAAAAAAAAAAAAAAAAAAAAAAAAAAAATGTGTCTTTATTTCCTTTGTTTTTAAATTTTAGGGGGAGAAAGCTTCAAAGAAAATTCAAAAACATTGAAAAATCGCAAAAATACAAAAATATGTCTTTACTTTATTTACTTTCTGCATTTAAGGGGGAGAAAATTCAGAAAAACACAAAAACAATAGAAAAACAAAAATGAGTTTCTTGGCAAGATAAGAGAAAATGATATTACATCAGAGGTCGGTCGAAACATGTTTCTGGAAATCAAAAGAAAAGAAAAGGATAAGTAGCTCTACTAATGATGTACCGGTAGACTCACGATCATTTTAAAGTGTGCAGGGGATATAAACATAACGAACTGAAAACCGCGTGGGAACCGCTCATTGGCATATGGTCTTGGTACCGAAATTTCGTTTGATAGATTGCCGAGGTTCTGAGATATTTGGGGTTTATGTTGTTTATCATCTGGGTATCATGGTTGTATCTTGTACCGAAAAATAACGGGGACGCAAGTCTAGATCTTCCATGATACCATACATACGTGTACATATTGCATTCGACCTCAATAAGTGATAAACAATCACATGTCCAAACAAATAAGTGATAAAATATCACATTTATCCGGGAGTCAAGTTCGTCTCTCTGCTGTACGAAAGTACTGACCTGTTCACGGACTTGCTCCTGTGCCCTCATGCATATGAAAATCAAGTTCCTCATCAATAAGTGATTCTATCACATAGGGCTTGTTTTCAAATCAAATAAGTGACTTGTTCACATTTTATATACGTTAAAAACGGATGATAAATGGTATACTCCCCAGTAAGATGAACTCTCGTGCATACCTTGATACGGGAATGTGTCGTGAGTGGATGAACGCCGGTCGGTAAGTATAAATCATACCTTAACGTATCTCAATGCATTATGATTACACTTGATCGCTGAGTTTAAGTGGATAACAATATCGGTAATTGTGGTAGAATGCTTATCCACTTCTGTAAAAGAATATTAAAAGGAAATGTGTTTTGACAAAAGACCGCAAACTGATATGATTCTCTTCGCCAGAAACTCGCAAAAATATTGTTGTGTTTGTACATATTTATTTACTGCTTAACTTTAGTGATTAACTTTTATTGTCTTTTTAAACAGTTTTTGTCGTTTGGTGCATATCAGCACGACATTAGCGGTGATGTCGTTTGATAACATTCAAAGGATTCTAAAATTGTTGTCTCTTATTTTATCAAAATCCAAAAAGATTTTAATTTAATCTTATTTTTTGATTAGCCGATGTTGGTACTCGATCAGATATCTGACAAGCCGAAATACTTCATAAAACTGACCTTTGCAGAACTTCATAACGGACAATTTTTCAAAACGGTCATTTCTGAAAGCTTTTAAGAATTTGAAGGGCTTAATTTGAAAATTCCCAAAAATCCAAAGTGTTGGTGGAAATCTGATCCTTCGAGGAAGCAATGGCCCTCGAAAGAACAGAAGGTCAATGAAAGTCAATCATCTCAGTCGAAAGATAAATTGGTCAACGAAGGATTTGACAAATTTGATCCTTCGAGCTGATCAGACCTTTTGAAAGATGAATCAGGTCGAAAGATATCCTTCGAGGATCATCTTTCGAAGTTGTTGAGGGTTCCAAAAATATCTGGTATCTTTCGATCTAGATCTGGATCTTTCGACCAAATATCTCATCCTTCGAGGACCTTTTCATCTTTCGAAAGATCATCTATCCTTCGAGACGGTTCGACTTTCGAGGTCAGGGTATAAAAGAGTGTCTTCTTCTTCACTTCATCATAACTGTTCAACTTCACTATTCAAAAATCCTCTGATCCTACCGAAACTCTGCCAAAATTTACTCAAAAACTTAGTGTATCAGGATTTCATCTACAATCTCGGTAGGATAATCCGAATACAATTTTTCAAACAACAACATAAACATTTCATCTAATCATGTGTTTTGTTTTGTAATGTGGATATGTTAGTTGTAGGTTTTTGATGTTTAAAATGTATATCTTGACTGATGTTTTAGGTTTCGGAGTCTTTGTTTTGATTGTTGATGGTCTGAAAACCTTGTGTGTTCTTGGTTGATTGATACATGTGTTTGTGGTTGTATCCGGGTTGGGGTTTTGTGTCCGGGGTTGGGTTTGATGTTATTATGTCTGTCATAAGGTGCCTTATTGTTGATGTTTAAGTGGTGTTCTATTGATTCTTTAAATGGTTTGAAACATACCTAAAACACACTTAAAATGGTCACCGAAAAACGATGAACAGTTCGCCGGAAAATCGCCGATGAACAGTGTCACCGGGATACTAAGCCTTTCGAAGGATCATCCTTCGGTTGATCAGATCCTTCGATTGATCAAATATCTTTCAAAATTTTTATCTTTCGAAAGATGATCTTTCGATATGCCCTGTCATCTTTCGAAGCATATAACATCTTTCGATCAATGTGTCATCCTTCGATGCCTAAATGGGATCTTTCGAGACAGAACACTTAGAATTTTTTCCAAGAAACTGAAATTTTTTCTAAGTGTGGAATTCATGTTGACTGTTGACTGTTTCTCATTACGTGTTCGTGTTTTCATGAACAGAAATGGCACCGAAAGAAAAGAAGGAACGGGCAAAACCAACCAAGAAAGAAAAATCGGAAGTTGAATCTATGTCGGAGCCACGACACAACATGGCAGCGTATTTACAACCGGAAGACAAAATCAGTCCGGAATTCACGGGAATAATGGAGTATCTGCATCGCACTCGTATCAACTATGCAATCACTACACAGCACACTGCTTATCAGTCTCATATCAAGGCGTTCTGGAATTCGGCTGTGGTTGAAACAGTGGATAACAAGGAAGTGATTAGGGGATTCGTCGCTGAGAAACCCGTGGTGATTACAGAAAACACTATCAGAGCACGTCTGCAACTAGGTGATCAACCAGAAGATGCTACTTCTATTGATTTACAATGTCAGCGGGGCTTGCTGATGAGATTACGGTACAGCGATAACGTTCTTGCAAATCAGATCAACAAAAAGTTTATGCCGCTTCGATACAAGCTCTTATTGCATATCCTTATTCACTGCCTGAGCAACAAGCGATCTGGATATGATCTGTCACCGATTGATTTAACGGGATTGTTTACGGCTTTGATTCTGAACAAGCCTTTCAACATATCACGTTATATTTTCGACAATCTGAAAGAAAATGCTCGAAGGACACTCCCGTCAGCAACTCAACGAACATCTACCAAGTTTTGGCTATATCCTAGATTCCTGTAGATGATGATTGATGAGCAGATTCCTGATCTTCCTAAAGCTGAAGCAGATGTTCTTCCTGTGAATCCGATGAATGAGCGTACACTGCTGATTTTCAAATCCATGTCCAACTATAAAGAATCGGATCCAATTAGAAAGCTTATTGGTCATATCGATGTACCGGCCTACGAGGCACCGCAGAACAACAAATGGCGTCGAGATGCGAGTGATTCTGATGATGAAGAGCCAAGGTTAATCGATTTGGCTAACACGCAGCTTGGGGCTAAGCATGGTATTAAAGCATCGAGCAGGAAGTCTGCTGGCAGTTCAAGTGTTGCAGCACATGTTGAAGTCGATGTGAATGTTGCTGCAGAAGAACTTCAGGGAGTGTTTGTCAATCCTGATGCTCGCGGTAGTGCAGGTGGAGCTGGTGGTACTGCTAGTCAGTCAGGTAATGTTAAGGCTGACAAAGGCAAAAGTAAGGTGGACGAGCCAAGGAGGTTGGCAGATGAGAGCAGTTCGTCTTCTGATGCTGAAGGAGGTGCTGGTAATGATGATTCATCTTCTGAGGATGATAATCCTCCTCCTCCAGGGATGCGTAAGGCCTATGATCAGCGAGGGAATTTTCGTGGTTTTGAAAGTATTGAGAAACCTGTGAATGTTGCAGAATCTGATAAAGATGACGATTATATTCCTGATGCTCCTGGATTACGCAGAAGGAAGAGACAAGCAAGAAGAGAGGGTACTCGTACCTCTAAGAGATCAAGGGGCGGATCAAAGCCAACAGGTGAAACGGCTGGTGATGTCACTACACCTGATCCGATTCAGCATTCAACGCCTCCGGAGCAACAGCTGCCTCCTATCATTGAACAATTATCTACATCAGAGATGCTGGATCTGATCTCTTCTCCACAGACGTCTTCTGGGGCACGCACGGCGCCTGTTGATCAACAGCCGCCTGCAACCCCCGTGTCAGGTACACATCCACGTCCTCCTCTTGTTATTCCTGGTCCAACAGGTACTTCTGGTCCATCTGGCCAGACTGGTTTCTCAGGTTCTGAGCCCTCACGGCCTACTCTAGCAGAAACATTATCTGTGTTGTCTGATGCTGAGAAAATTCAATTCCTGATTGAACAAGTCAGTGAACTGGGTACCTTAGTCGGTCGGAATACAAGAAAGATTGAAGAATACCGTATTCAGCGAACACATGATGCTGAGGCACACAACAAACTGGTCTCACTTGTTAGTGCTCAGAATGTCAAGATAAGAGAACAGGCTCAAGAGATAGAAAGACTGAAAGAAGCTAATAAGGCTCGGGATGGAGAGGTTGAGATAATGAAGAAGCATAGTACTGTGCTAGAACGTGAGGCAACAACGTTAAAACAGAAACATGAAGAGCTGTCCGATCGTTATAAGAATCGTGATGATAGATTAATGGAAGCCTTCAAGCCTGTTCAAGCGAACTTTAAGAGATTTGATCACAAAGTTGTTACTCTTTGGAATGAACGGTGCAAAGCTTTGGGCATCCTTCCTTCAAGGCGTGACGATGATAAGGATGATGATGCAGCAAATCCTGATCAACCAGCTGCCACAGGTTCAGGTGCAACTGCATCTGGTGCTGCAGGTGGGTCTGGTATATCTCAAGATGCTCCTTCTGCTCCTCCAACATCTACTGGTCCGTCTGAGCCGACTGAGACATTGGAAGCTTCAGCAGTTTTTGAACATATTAGTCTTGAGCCAGAAGCGTTCACTGATCTCCCTGAATCCTCAATTGCTCAACAGTATCATCCAATCACGGGTGAACTGTTAGAAGAGGGAGAACATGTTACTGAGATGTCTGATGAATGTGTGCTAGCTCTGACAGCAATGGATGAAGTTGATGTGACGACGATCGATGCCACTCCGTTGGTTCCGGATGAAACCGATTTCTCCACGATTGAAGAAATCTTCATCGGTTCGGATCCGGAACGTCCCGTTTATGTTAGTCAAGACAATGTGGAGCTTAATTCGCTTGATGATAATCTTGAGGAAGCAAAGACAGCAGAATCTTCTAATCCTTCTTCAGATTCTCCATCAGTTCAAGAAAACCGTGAAAAGACTGTGAATGAATGGCGAGCGGATTTCCTAGCCAGGAATCCTCCTCCGCTCCCTCCGTTGGATCAAGCCAACTACATGGTTTTGGAAAGAAATCCAGCTAGGGGTCGTATTATCAGCTGGATGTTCATCAAGGATCTTCATTGCATGGTTGTGAAGCGGGAATGCGGCCTTCAGTATTTCAGGTCTCTTCTCAGCATTCTTTCACTTCCTTATTATGATGTGGCGGTTTTGGCTCAGATGGAGGTTATTAATCGAGTCAAAGACAAGATGGTGGATTTGTTCGCGAAGAAGATTAGACTGGAACGAAGAAAAGGTTGGAAGGACCCTCTATACAAGCCGCAGTTTCCAAGATACGAGCCAATCAGGTTCTCACTTGATCCAGAGACAAATACTGCGCGGTATCGATTGGTTTATGATCCTCCAAAATTGATGAAGAAGATACCTTTGTTGAAAATGAAGACAGACTTTCTAGGAAACTTTCGTTGCTGGGTTTACGATGCGGATACTGGAGAAGCCGTGATCTTATTCCGAGATAGTCAGGAGAACTTTCGAATGATAGATCCGATGTGGATTTCTAACATGTCTAGGTCGGATATTATTGTTCTTAAGGATCACGAGATAAATTATTTGGTTAGAGATCGTGATCAAGCAATGAAGTTTCAGAAGATGGCCCGGTATTGCTTCAACCTACTGGTGAATGCGGGAAGTGCATGGACTACGCATCACTTAACGGTTGAAAGGACGTCAGAGACATGAAGACACAAAGATCGAGACAAAGCTACAGCCAAGGGGGAGTTTGTTGGTGCACTTGTGTCTGTACTTTGTCTGTATTTTGTAATGATATAAAACGATGTCTTTTGTTGTCGTGTTACGTCTTAGATGTGTTTATGTGTGTGCTTAATGTAAGTTTGACCAGTCAACCATCCTCCTGGTTTGACTTGGTCAAACAGTTAGAAAAAGTTTGTAAGTTTGTGTGTGTCGAAGGATGGTCATCGAAGGATTATTTATATCCTTCGATGAGCTTGAAGGATAACCTTCGATGGATACAGATGGACCTCGAAGGATGTCAATCCTTCGAGGTATATGTGGATCCTTCGATAGGCTGTATCTCGATAGATGATCTTTCGATCAATCTAATTGATCCTTCGACCAGACTAGCTGTGAAGGTTATATATACGGATGTAATGTGTTCACTTCATTTGTGTGAGTGAACCTAGTCTTGTAGAGAGCGTATTTTCAGTTTGGTCAAGGGCTGTAACCGTGTCCACTGAAATACAAGAGAAAACTTTGATATCTTGTGTGTCTACCCTTTCTCTTTGTAGCTTGTGTTCTCATTATAAACTACCGGTTTGCATTCTAGCTTGGATTCCGCACTTGCTAGTGTGTTGAACTTAACAAGGATAAGGTTTAACCTCAACCTCCGAGGGACCTACAGATGGTTTGTGTAGGAAGGGTTGGAAGCAATATGTGACAACCCAAGATTTACGGCTCTTAATTACGTGCAAAACAAACATTAGGACAATAATAAACAGTGTTTAAGATGCAAATTAACTTAATTAGGCCTTAAGTATGCCTAGGAACGTCTATCCGACTTTACAGTGCGCGAACGGTGGTTTACGGAGAAACCTATGAAACGTTAAACGACAACGAATTGAAACCGAACAAAATTGTCACAGCCCGAAATATCAGAGCATTGGCGTGACTGGACTGGTATCTTCATTGCACAGCGGAAGCAAATAAGCTAAGACTTTTAGTATGTGAACGCCCACTAAGTACTCGACTGCAGATGGTTCTCCTATTCCAACCGTGCCATGATTTCTGAGAAGTAACCTGAGAAAGAAACATGCGAAAAATCAACATAAAGTTGAGCGAGTTCATAGTTTGTTTGTAAAAGATTTGAAATAAATCTTTTTGAATAACCGGTTTTTTAAGTATTGTTGAGAAAACGAATTTAAAATCATTTTCTTGTCATGTTATACGGAAACTTTGTATTTGTAACGCATTATGTATGTAAACTCTTGTATTTGAAAAGTTTGTATAACCGTCAATCAAGTATTTCTGTATGTATCGTGTATAAATCAAGTGTTTCTGTATGAATCTTGTATAAATCAAGTATTCTTGTGGTATGAACCAAATAAAGTATTCTTGTGTACGAACTTCGTACAAATAAAGTATTCTTGTGTAGTTAATGGGTTGCAAGGCCATTAACATGTGACACGACATAGGAAGTCACTAAACCATAGGCATTTTTCTAGTTGTCGATTCACGAGGGAGACACAAAAGCACTACTCGGTACTAGTGTTCACCGAGAGTGTGGCTGCCCGGACACCCGTTAGATCTAACCTTTTGTTCTACGGTCTAAGTATGTACACGATTAATGGTGCTTATGGTACCCTATTCGTGACACGATTTCTCGTATCATTCCTCAAAACGCATCATACTTGGTACTAGTGATCACCAAGAGTGCTTCTTGTTTATGTATTCATCATATCAAGTATCAATTCTCGTTTATTATATCAAGTATCAATTCTCGTTTATTATATCACGTATCAATTCTCGTTTATTATATCAAGTATCAATTTTCATGTGTTCGCCCCAAGTTTAAAAAGTATGTAAAAGATTAAAAGTGGGGACTCGAACTCTCTTGTAAACATTTAGTAACATGTATTTCACCCCCGAAGTTATAAAACTGAAAATAGTTAAAAGAGAAAGGGGGAACATGAACTCACTTTTCTGTAAACCATTTGTGTCAGTTAAAACTTGCTTGTAAAATGGTTTAGAAATATGTAATTCTTGTATGCTTTGCAAAAAGTGCATGTCTTTCCACCCCGAAAACATTTAGAAAAATGTAAAACCGTAAAAAGGTTGGGGTTATGAACTCACCTGAATATTCATGTGTGAAGCTAGCTATATACGACTTTGTGATGTCGTTTCCAAGACGAGACTCTCTAGCGTGCATTCTACAATATTCCTAACATGGAATATCTAATAAGTTTCTAAATAAAAGCAGTAACTAACTTCGTGTCACCGAGCTTTACCGAATCGCTAACCGAACGATCCGTTGATACGTTGTTAACTTAATAAAAATAATTAAGTTATACTTGTTAAGTTTCGTTTACTAAGTCTAGAAAGTACTTAGTTTTCGAGAAATTCGAATATATAAATATTTACACAAAATATAAATATATCGATAGGATAGTGTTTATCGTTTCGAGAAGTCGCACGTGTATAAAAAGAGTATTTTTTTATGAAAATAACACATAACAAACTCGTATTACGTATCGCGTCTTGTATGATACTCGTCGAAAGATATGTGTACGCCGTTTAGGCGTATAAAATAAATATTGAAAAGTTATATTTTCTTTACAAAAGAATCGTCGAGTTGCTTTTGAAAGTAAATACAATCTATATTTATTTTCATAAAGAGAAGTCGTGTTGTTTGTCGTTTGAAAATAAATATAATCTATATTTATTTTTATGAAATGATTTCGTATTGTTAGAGATCTTATGAGATCTTGTTAGAGATCTTTCAAATCTTAGGTAGATTTTGGGTAGATTTTTGGAGATACTCCTGAGATTTAGCAGGGATTTGATAAGATTTTGCAAGTCTCATAGGGATTTTTCCAAATCTAGTAGAGATCTTGTAAATCTTTCTAAAATTTGTATAGATTTTCAAGAGATTTAGCATCGATTTTTATAGAGATTTCCGCAGATTTTGTAGAGATCTTTAAGATCTTGACAAGATTATATATATTAGGTGTAGGTTTAGGCTTGTGGGTTTTGGGCTTGGGCCCAGGGCCCACAAGCCCATCTCATGTGTAAGTGGCCCGTAATTGCTACGAGACCCGATATCGTAACCCAAACTCCATAGAATAAAATTTCTAAAAGGCGTATAATAGTGGCGTTGTCAGTATTTTGTACGGTCTCAGATCGTTATCGTTTATCGTTTAGCAGGTTCTCTGTGGACCGTCATGCGCGTACTGTAAAGTCGATCAGGCGTTCCTAGGCACTCCAAAGGCCTAATCAAGTTTATTTGTGCTGTAAACACTATTTATTGTCGCGTTAATCGCTTGTTAATCACGTAATTAAGGGCGTAAATTACCGGTTGTCACATTCTCCCCCTGTTAATGAAATTTCGTCCTCGAAATTTAGTTTACGTTAACTCCTTAGAGTTTCATTATGCTTAGAAAATACGAATAGTACCAAAGTGAACGATCATGAAATCGAATCAGGACTTATTCGAATAATGTAAATTCAAGGACGTATCACAAGATGCAAATGAATTCTAGAAATGATTGCATCCAATAAATGAATTCAGATTTCAACAAGCTCAAATGTAATAGTTTGCATGAAACGCTCGATCATGATCAGCCCAAGCTGCAAGTTCTACCGACGCCACAAGGTGTCGTAGTGAATGAAACAATTCAAATATAGCGGTGATCGAACAAGTATCACCTGTGTTTTGCATAAAACGCTCAATCATGATTAGCCCAAGCTACAAGTTTGTACTGACACCACAAGGTGTCGGAATCAAAAAACAATTTTTATGGAGTTGAATGCCAAACAAGTTTACTACGACTCGAAACAAATGAAGTGCTCGTTAAAAATCGATTTGAATATGATGCTCCCAATACATCATATGATGCTTTGAATTGAATATGTGTAACGGACAGGTTCAAAAAATTGAATTTGATTTCGGTGCAACCGTCAATAAATACATGTATCAACAAGAAAACTTTCGGCATGGCCACAAGAAACACCATGTATGTAACTTGAAAAAGAAAAGAATTTTCAAGAAAATGTGTTGACTTGATAACGAAGAAGCCAACAATTACAATAATGCGGGTCATTCGAATCACAAATCAATAATTAGATTTAGCGAAATAATATTTGAACTTTAATGAAACGCTTTATTCGAAATGAAACCACATGCGTAACAAACGATGCATGTGTAACATATGAATTTTCAAGAAATGAAGCAAATGAATATTCGCTATACTGAAAGAAATGGTCGTGACACAATGACCATTAAGAGGAGTAGAGATACGAAAATCTACTCAGCAAATGTGAATGTCGAAATTTCAATAAAAGAAATTTAAGGACTTTACCTGGGGTTGCATGTGATAACCGGTTGTTAGGTGACATTACCATGGAATGTCGAACATGGCGTATTCGTCGTTAATGCGATAGGGGGAATGCGGAGATGTACGTCTTCTCCTTGGAGTGATTCGTGTCATTGCGGGACCGTGTTAGGACCGGTTTTGACTCCGAAACGATTGCGAAACGAACGTGAAACGTGCGGAATCCGTACACGAACGCGACCTAAACACACATGACGTAATATAAACTGTGATTCTTTTATAAAATCTGATAACGTACAGCACCTGAATCACGAACAATAAACTTTCTCTCTCTAGCTTTCTCTCTCTAGCCTCTAGCTCTCCAAGATGTGAAAATGACAAAAGTTCTAAATGAGAAACCCTAGAGATCTATTTATAGGCCAAGGGATTAATGAGGAATCTCATTAATTACAGTTATGCCACCTTGCCTTTTTGACTAACTAATTCTAAAATAACAATGTAACTCTCGTTTTCTTCAGTTTTCTACTACGGACTAGATTGACGGAGGCGATAGACAGATAATGCACTAACAGACTCCCCCTTGGATATTGCTGTAGTCAATCTGTAGTCAAGCTCGTAGCGACTTTTCTTTCTCTTTCTCTCTTTGAATCTTCTCGAACAGAATCCCGATGGATCTGTCTTCAGCTTCAGCTTTTCATCTTTTCTTCATCAGGCTCCCCCTTTCGTCAAGCTTCCGTGCTTTGGGATCGACACCTTGCTTTCCGTATACAAGCTCCCCCTTGCTTTGAGCTCGTCTTCAGACTCCCCCTTAGACTCAGCTTCCGGGATCGTAGTCTGGAATCTCATCTGCAATCACTCAAACATTTATAAGTAACAGCATTTCAAATATTAGCTATCCAGGAATTGTAACCTGGCTTACTCAACATTCTAAACAAACAATTTCCATAAATTTGGCAGTTTCATCGAATCGAATCGGAAACTAGCTCTATAACAGTATAAGCATCCAAATCCCTCACAGTTAATCATCCAAGTCCAAACTAATGACCTTGGAGATATCACAAACTGTTTTTGATTTTTTTTTATATTTAATTCAAGTTTCAAATTAATGAACTTGTTTTATTTTCAGAAACACAATCAGCTTACTTAGATTTTGAAACTCAGCACTCAGACATCAGTTGTCGAAAATAAAGCAGAATCAAAAATCTTTTTGTATTTTCTGAAAATATAAAGCAGTAAAGAAATATGTACAAACATATTTACAGACAATATTTTTGTTTGAGTATGCGTCAGAGGATCATATCAGTTTATGACAAGTCACAAGTACCGTTGAGCTTAAAATCACATTACGCATTAAACAATTCACTTAGATTGTCGATATACTTATCCACTTAAATTTTCATACAAAGTTCAACTGATTCAGGATACGAATTAGGTGTATTAAGAACTTAAACCTATTCATGTGTCCCACCTCTTGAATATACTCCCGTATCCAGAATCCCAATAATCAGTCTTACAGGTGAGTATACTACAATGATATCTGTATATAAATTAGGTATGCGAGGGCCGAGGGATCTCAGGTCGATACTTCCGTATACGCAGAGAGATATCAGCTTCGACTTTACGGTATGTCCCCTTTAGAGGATCTTTTTGCTTACAACAGCAGCGACTATCAATTTTATTGTTTCATCGGCATGCTGAGGGTTTAATGCTATGTTTCAAGCATTGCAGAAAGCATTATCCAAGGACTAGGTCAGAACTACCGTTCAGCAGAAGTCCCGGAATAATACCCCAGACATCATTGAGTATAAAGACCTAGTATATCAGATTATGAGACCTTTCAAACGAGATTTCAGGGGTTACCTATATATCCAAGTAGTGTTCCCCACGAAATAAGTAAGTTTGAATTTATGTTTATATCCCGAAAAGTTTACTAAATGTATAAAAATCTACCGACACATCCACGGTGAGATCGTTTAACACATTTAAACTTTCCAATTCTTTAGCATACTGTAACCGTCTACTGATGTACTATCATTTCCTCTTTTTACACAAAAACTCAATTTTTGAATTTTATCATGTTTTTTACTTTTTCAAATTTTCAAATGTTTTTGTATTTTCTAACAACATTACTCCCCCTAAAATGCAAAATCATATAAAGAAAATTTGACAACCAATACTGATAGCTTTGTCTCGCCATCCATTTTCTGCTTCTCATGCACTGATTTGCAGAAAATATAACGTACCCCCATGATTTACAACACATTGATTTTTACAGTTTGAAAACCGTTTTTCAATCTGATGAACGTAATCATGTTTGTTCAGCCGTGAGGGTTTCGGCATATTCAATCAACACATATTTTTTTATTTTTGAATATTTGACAAAAATTAAAAACAAACATATTTTTGGTTTTTCAAGTTTTCCAATTTTTAGGATTTTGAAATATTGTTTATTTATTTACAGAAAACATATAAACTTCCTGTTTCAACCAACACAGGATCCAGCAGCCTCCTCTCGATGTGCCAGGCTGCTCCAATCTCCAATTTCACAATCTTTGAATTCCATGAGCACCTGCACAAATAAACTACTCAATTACTTGAACAATTTAGCCCAGGCCTGTTGAACCTTAGGCATTTCAACACAATAATTTTCATTCAATGCTGGAAATTCTTTGTCATTTTTCACAAAAACTTTCTCAATTTTAACTTCAATTTTCTCATCGTTTACCAATTCAACATGTTTCTTAACACTCCATGTATGACCTTTTGGTGTTCCTCGTTTGTAAAAATGTGAATCTTTTTGAACACTTTGATTTTGAACAACAATTTTTGGTTTCCAAAACTCTTGGGGTTTTGTCATATCAACAGTTGTTTTCCAACTTTGAGTTGTTCTGACTCTGGGTGTGTGAGAATTCCAAGTCTGTCTAGAATCGAACCTATACGGTTTTGACTTCCAATTTTGATTTGAAGCAAACTTGTTTGTATTGTACCTCCAAGTTTGTTTCGAATCAAATTTGGTTGACCTTTGTCTCACATTCTCAAATTTTTGTTTCTCAGCATCAATCTTCTTTTTGTCAACATCCACAGGTTTTAGATTAGGACACTTGCGTGCAAGATGTCCTTTTTGATCACATTTGAAACATGTTCTCATGGACACATCTTTGACCTGTGGTTGTTGCTTTTTCTTTTGAGCAAAGAATTCATCATTAGACTGTCTCATTTTTAGTTCTTTTTCTTTTTCTAAACTACCTCCTTGAACAAAACTCAATTTTGCCTGAAAAATTGGCGTCTCATTTTTGTTCCAATGTTGTTTCTTCTTATAACCCAACCCAGCCTTCATGTTCTTCTTTTTGAAACCAGGTTTGGTATACGAACCTCTATGACTCTTACCGACAAACTTTGAAATTTCAGACTTCTCAATCTCAACCATTTTGAAAACTTTGTCGACTTTTTCTGAAATCACATTCTGAATCGGGAATACAACATCTAAGAACAATTTGTCCGATCCAATCATGGTATAAACCAATCCTTTTGAATCATCATTCAAACTTTTCTCGGATTTTGTGTTTTTCAGATAACCATCATGAAGATTTCCTTCATCTTCATCCTGTGATTCAGATTTACCTGTAACAACTGACTCTTCTTTCAACACACTTTCAACGACTTTACCTACCACCTCTGAATCATTAGAATCATCAGATTTGGAATAGGTTATGTCAATGTTGTCTGGCAATTGATCTACCATGTTGAAAGCTTTTTCGACCTTTTCCTCATCATAAAATGCAAATTTTCCCGGTGGTGGAACTTGATGAAACTCTGAACCAATACCTTTCTTGTTCTGCTCAGACTCACCCTCACCCGGTTTTATATTGAAAATTCGTTCAAGCACATATGACGACACATGGTAACTCTTTAACTTGCTGTTATCCTGTTCTAAATCAGCAATCTGTCGCTTTAACTTAGCAACATCCTCAATATAGGAATTAACAACATCTTGTTTTATAGCATACATTCGTTTAAGCTCTTTAGTTGTTTCAGAAAGGTTATTCATTCTTGTTTGAGCATATTTCATTTCATCTTTCACTTTCTCATATGACTCTTTTGTAACGTGATATGATAATTTCATTGAGTCATATTCCTTTTTCATTTCTTGACAAGCAATTCCTTTTTGTTCACATTCATTTGTCATTTTCAAAACATTTTCTTTCAAAACTTCATTTTCTTTCTCTAATGTGTTACATTTTTCTGAAAGTTTTTCATCATTTTCTTTAAAAACCTTTTCTTTTTCTAACATCTCTTTGCATTTTTCTTTGAAAATATTTTCTATTTTTGTGAATTCAATATCTCTTGTTCTGAATTGCTCATCTTTTTCAGTACAAGCTCTGCACGGTTCCATGCATTTCTTGCACTGATCAATCAGTTTCAAGTTTTCAGAATCAGAATTTACCTCAGTGATTGGCACTTCGGTGTTTTCAGCAACCTCTGTCTGCTCAACAACATTCTGCTTTTCTTCAACACCGACTTCATCACCAACATTACCAGCTTCCTCATTCTCATTCTTTTCTTCTTTCTGCACCTCTTCTTCAATCTGCTGTTCTTCAGTCACAACTTCCTCTTTAACCTCTTCAGCAGTTTTCTTCAGATTGTTCACCATATCTTCAACATTCTTCTTAATTCTCTCTTCGTCCCTTTTTCTTAGACATGATAACATGGCATATCTGATATCCTTTTCATATCTCTTAGCGTATGTGTCATCTTTCAATACTCTTCTATAGTATTCAGCTCTTAACGGAACTGCAAGAAGAACATCATCGAAGATTATGTCTTTCTTGGGAACAACCGGTTCTCCTTCTCTGTTATAGTAGCATTCTCTCTTTTTATCCCATCTTTTGCTACCAACAGCCATCTCATACTCCTCCTGCATATCATCCATTCTGTTGTAGACCACATTTCTTTCTCTGTAAGTCTTCTCACTCAAAATTTCTTTTCGAGTTTTCTCTTTGATCTCAACATTCTCTTCATGGATTTCAGAAGTGTCTTTATCTTTGTTTTCATCTTGAATCTCAGTAACAAGAGCATAATGTTTATTTAATTCTTCCTGTTTGGCTTCAGCTTTGAACCGTTCATCAACAATGTCATCTATTGGAAGAACCTCACTCCAATCATATCCTTCATCCTCGTAAATTACAGCATAAGCTCTTGATTTTTCTTTCGGTTTATCTTCAATCAACTTTGGCTCTTCTCTGCTTCTATGATAGATCGCCTTTCGATAATAGTCATCATTGAAAGGACGTTCATTTCCACCAACTGCAGAATTAGTGCATTCTCTCTTGAAATGACCTTTCTGCTTGCATTTGAAGCAGGTCACTTTGGATTTGTCGAATCCAAGCTTTGTTGAAGCACCTCCAAGCGATTGTTTTCCAGTAATCTCCATATACCTCTGAGCTCTTCGAATACAACTAGCTAAACACCAACGGATGTCAATGAGCTCCATCTCTTCCGGATCAATCTGGTCGTAGTCTTCTTTGGTCAATTCAGAATTTCCAATTTTTCCAGCTACTAGACCTTCATATGACTCCAGAACAGATGCAAGGAAACTCATTTGCTGCTTCGCTGCATTGATGCTCATTGCAGGAGAATTCTTCAGTTTAAGAGCAATGTTGCACAAAATTTCTTCAGATTCCTCAGAATTTGTCTTTGAAGATGAATGATATCCAGAATGATGACTTGTTGACGTTGTTGGTGGTTCTTTCATCTTTTCACCACTGAATGCTGTTTTTGGTGAACCAACGCCTTTATCAGAAATCACACTGCTTTTGTAGTACAAGCCAATGTTCTGTTGATGTGAATAATCAGTCATCTTGTTTTGCTTCTGCAACTCCAAATCATGACTTTCAATCTTTTCAAACAAAGCATCAAGAGTAATTGTATCATACAAAGCATCATTTTTCAAAATAAAAACAAACGTTTGCCACTGATCAGCTCGTGGTAACGCTTCAATCACTTTGTCTATCAATTCCTCTCTTGTTTTATTTATCTAATCTCTCCAACTCAATTTTAAGATGACAGAATCTCTCAATCATTTGCCTCACCGACTCTCCTTTTATGTTATCAAAAAGATCAGATTCTTTCTTTAATAAAGCGATTTTGTTCTTTTTAATCTGTTTACCCCCTTCAGCTTTAAGTCGTAAAGCTTCCCAGACAGACTTAGATGACCCATTATGATTTAGCAGTGCAAAGATGTCATTTCTGATTGCTGACTGGATCAATGTTATCATTCTCTGTTCAGCTCCAAATTCAGCTTTATCTTCTCTAGTAAACTTCTTGAATACAAGATCTTCGCCTTTATCATCTTTTGGTTTTTCATACCCATACTCCAAGCAAAACCAGCTTTCATGAGCATACGCTTTCGCCCAGTTGATGAAACGTTCTTTCCACCAGGTATAATCCTCAATGCTATCAAGAGTTGGTGGCTTTGAATGAGTTCCATAGAAGTTATCATGCTTGATGTTTTCATTGAGCGCCTTCGTGATGGTTTTTGGTGTAACATTTGTAGCCTCAGACGATTCGGTTGCGAACGCGTTGTAAAACGTATTGAAAAATTCTTCAGCCATGATGTAAACCTGACAACAACAAACAAACACACAATCAGTTTTAAACTTTTATCAATTATCTGAAAGAAACTGGTACTCGAACTGATGATTTTGTATGTGGACTGAACGTTGACCAACTGTACGGACAGATATGACCCGGAATGAATTCAATTGACTTGACCCTTCGAAATCTTTGAACTCCGTATGAACTGGACAATTATCACGTAACTCGACCACATAAAATGACTTGACCGATCAAACGTATTGATTAAACCGTGCTCCAAACCTTGTAACCTGATTGCCGACAAGTGACAACTGACAAACTGATATATCACTACACTATTTCAGCAAACACTTTTGCAAATAACCGACAACAACAATGTATATCTAATTCTTATTGTGATTGGATTTGATAGGGCCGCAAATATGATAAGACTTAATTTTATAGGACCTCAAAGTTCACTTAGTCGACAACAGCAATTGTTCAAATCACATGAACCGACAACTATGATTGAGCCTAAAAATCCACTTATCCGACAACAAACAATGGACTGATGATTTAATTGGACCTTTCAAACTATGATGTCACTTGGGCTTACACATACTCCCATGAACCAATTAATGATTTACTCGAATTTATGACACCTAATTTCTCATTGGACCTCAAATGTGCTTATGTAGAAATCGAGAAATGTGGCAGACAACTTTTAATATCAAAACAATCCTTATTCTTGAACCAAGCATTCATATGACACTGACACACTTTTACCAACAACTTCTTTAATTTTACAAATGCAAACTGATGTCACCCATTTAAAGTCACATGTAATCTGATATCAATTAATGTTTCACATGCCAACTGCTATTATCAACACACTTTCAATGTAAAGAACTTGATCAATTTTATCGTTTATCAAATCACATGCATTCCGACATATCAATTAATGAATATGATGACTTATCGATTATGTTGGCAGACACTTTCAAACCAAATAAGGCACATTCATTTAATCGATGCAACCTGACACAATATCACATGATCTCCTTTTCTCAACAATGACAACCTCGTAAACTGTTTCACACTAATCCATGTACTTTCACTTGAAATCAGTACTGTCACGAGAGCGAATTCACAACTGACTGATAAGCGGACCTCTAATATGTCACAATAAGCGGACCTCATGAGCGAACCTCTAATGTGTCACAATAAGCGGACCTCACGAGCGGACCTATGACAAAAATGACCTTATAAACGGACCTCTTAAAGTGGACCTATGACACAAATGACCTTATAAACGGACCTCTTAAAGCGGACCTATGACAAAAACGACCTAATAAGCGGACCTTTGACTGTCCGTAAAAGCGGACCTGAATTTTTGATGCAAAATAGGACAGAAAACCTTCGATTTCTCCTAAACGGCTAGGAGTTTGGATCTGAAACTTTGTAGGATTGTAATTCAAGTAATTTCGCACAACATATCAAAAAATCAGACAATTCGGACCGTAAAAACCTGTTCAATTTGACGATTTTCAGTGAAAAACGTAAGAAATAGGTAGAAGATGAAAAAATAGATGAAATCGGATCTGAATCAGCTGAAATCTGGTACGAAAACGATGTGTTTGATCAAGCAATCGAGCTCCTAGCTCTGATACCACTTGTTAGGACCGGTTTTGACTCCGAAACGATTGCGAAACGAACGTGAAACGTGCGGAATCCGTACACGAACGCGACCTAAACACACATGACGTAATATAAACTGTGATTCTTTTATAAAATCTGATAACGTACAGCACCTGAATCACGAACAATAAACTTTCTCTCTCTAGCTTTCTCTCTCTAGCCTCTAGCTCTCCAAGATGTGAAAATGACAAAAGTTCTAAATGAGAAACCCTAGAGATCTATTTATAGGCCAAGGGATTAATGAGGAATCTCATTAATTACAGTTATGCCACCTTGCCTTTTTGACTAACTAATTCTAAAATAACAATGTAACTCTCGTTTTCTTCAGTTTTCTACTACGGACTAGATTGACGGAGGCGATAGACAGATAATGCACTAACAGACCGCGTGCCAAACTGCCGCTTCCTGATTGATAGTTTTTGTTCTGACAGAATTTGTATCGGCGCTGAAATGCTCCATCTTGTCTTCTCAAAGACCGTGTCTCGTAAGTCGTATGTAACATACTTCAACCTCCGTTGATGTATAGTTGCGTTTCGTGAAGTTTGCACGCCCGTGCTTTGTTTTGCGTAGGTTACCTGCTCGGTTAACTAAGATAGCAAAGACGACATAATAATGGCGTTTGTCCGAGTTAATAAACGAGGTTCCTACGTGATGACCTTTAATGAACTTCAACATAAGTTTCCGAAGGTCTTAAATGCATGTTTCCTAAACTCTCAGGGTTTTATGTACTGTATGCGACTGTTTTGTGTACCGTGTATAAAACACCACTATAGCGTATGTTTTGAAAACAAAATCTTGACTGTTTGTCTTTCGGCAACAGTTGGAGACCATATTCGAGTACTATGCGTTCTGTATGTATTCAGGTTTTAATATTCTAAGTTCCCAGAGGAAAGTGAGGTTAGAGCCTAGGTATCTTTACAGAAACCCTATTCGCTGTAACCTATAGCTCTGATACCAATCTGTCACACCCCGAAATATCAGAGCATTGGCGTGACTGGATTGATATCTTCATTGCACAGCGGAAGCAAATAAGCTAAGACTTTTAGTATGTGAACGCCCACTAAGTACTCGACTGCAGATGGTTCTCCTATTCCAACCGTGCCATGATTTCTGAGAAGTAACCTGAGAAAGAAACATGCGAAAAATCAACATAAAGTTGAGCGAGTTCATAGTTTGTTTGTAAAAGATTTGAAATAAATCTTTTTGAATAACCGGTTTTTGAAGTATTGTTGAGAAAACGAATTTAAAATCATTTTCTTGTCATGTTATACGGAAACTTTGTATTTGTAACGCATTATGTATGTAAACTCTTGTATTTGTAAAGTTTGTATAACCGTCAATCAAGTATTTATGTATGTATCGTGTATAAATCAAGTGTTTCTGTATGAATCTTGTATAAATCAAGTATTCTTGTGGTATGAACCAAATAAAGTATTCTTGTGTACGAACTTCGTACAAATAAAGTATTCTTGTGTAGTTAATGGGTTGCAAGGCCATTAACATGTGACACGACATAGGAAGTCACCAAACCATAGGCATTTTTCTAGTTGTCGATTCACGATGGAGACACAAAAGCACTACTCGGTACTAGTGTTCACCGAGAGTGTGGCTGCCCGGACACCCGTTAGATCTAACCTTTTGTTCTACGGTCTAAGTATGTACACGATTAATGGTGCTTATGGTACCCTATTCGTGACACGATTTCTCGTATCATTCCTCAAAACGCATCATACTTGGTACTAGTGATCACCAAGAGTCCTTCTTGTTTATGTATTCATCATATCAAGTATCAATTCTCGTTTATTATATCAAGTATCAATTCTCGTTTATTATATCAAGTATCAATTCTCGTTTATTATATCAAGTATCAATTTTCATGTGTTCGCCCCAAGTTTAAAAAGTATGTAAAAGATTAAAAGTGGGGACTCGAACTCTCTTGTAAACATTTAGTAACATGTATTTCACCCCCGAAGTTATAAAACTGAAAACAGTTAAAAGAGAAAGGGGGAGCATGAACTCACTTTTCTGTAAACCATTTGTGTCAGTTAAAACTTGCTTGTAAAATGGTTTAGAAATATGTAATTCTTGTATGCTTTGCAAAAAATGCATGTCTTTCCACCCCGAAAACATTTAGAAAAATGTAAAACCGTAAAAAGGTTGGGGTTATGAACTCACCTGAATATTCCTGTGTGAAGCTAGCTATATACGACTTTGTGATGTCGTTTCCAAGACGAGACTCGCTAGCATGCATTCTACAATATTCCTAACATAGAATATCTAATAAGTTTCTAAATAAAAGCGGTAACTAACTTCTTGTCACCGAGCTTTTCCGAATCGTTAACCGAACGATCCGTTGATACGTTGTTAACTTAATAAAAATAATTAAGTTATACTTGTTAAGTTTCGTTTACTAAGTATAGAAAGTACTTAGTTTTCGAGAAATTCGAATATATAAATATTTACACAAAATATAAATATATCGATAGGATAGTGTTTATCGTTTCGAGAAGTCGCACGTGTATAAAAAGAGTATTTTGTTTATGAAAATAACACATAACAAACTCGTATTACGTATCGCGTCTTGTATGATACTAGTCGAAAGATATGTGTACGCCGTTTAGGCGTATAAAATAAATATTGAAAAGTTATATTTGCTTTACAAAAGAATCGTCGAGTTGCTTTTGAAAGTAAATACAATCTATATTTATTTTCATAAAGAGAAGTCGTGTTGTTTGTCGTTTGAAAATAAATATAATCTATATTTATTTTTATGAAATGATTTCGTATTGTTAGAGATCTTATGAGATCTTGTTAGAGATCTTGCAAATCTTAGGTAGATTTTGGGTAGATTTTTGGAGATACTCCAGAGATTTAGCAGGGATTTGATATGATTTTGCAAATCTCATAGGGATTTTTCCAAATCTAGTAGAGATCTTGTAAATCTTTCTAAAATTTGTATAGATTTTCAAGAGATTTAGCATCGATTTTTATAGAGATTTCCGCAGATTTTGTAGAGATCTTTAAGATCTTGACAAGATTATATATATTAGGTGTAGGTTTAGGCTTGTGGGTTTTGGGCTTGGGCCCAGGGCCCACAAGCCCATCTCATGTGTAAGTGGCCCGTAATTCCTGCGAGACCCGATATCGTAACCCAAACTCCATAGAATAAAATTTCTAAAAGGCGTATAATAGTGGCGTTGTCAGTATTTTTTACGGTCTCAGATCGTTATCGTTTATCGTTTAGCAGGTTCTCTGTGGACCGTCATGCGCGTACTGTAAAGTCGATCAGGCGTTCCTAGGCACTCCAAAGGCCTAATCAAGTTTATTTGTGCTGTAAACACTATTTATTGTCGCGTTAATCGCTTGTTAATCACGTAATTAAGGGCGTAAATTACCGGTTGTCACATTCTCCCCCTGTTAATGAAATTTCGTCCTCGAAATTTAGTTTACGTTAACTCCTTAGAGTTTCATTATGCTTAGAAAATACGAATAGTACCAAAGTGAACGATCATGAAATCGAATCAGGACTTATTCGAATAATGTAAATTCAAGGACGTATCACAAGATGCAAATGAATTCTAGAAATGAAGTTAAAATTACTTGGATTTACTAATTATTTTGTCTATATAAACTGACTAGGTTATAACCCGCGTATACACGCGGTTTAACAAATGAAGTTAGTTTGAATTTGTTCGGATTTAATAAAAATAGAATGAAATATTATTCAATATTAATAAAATAAAGTTAAGAATACATAGGATAGTTAAGAAATACAAAATATAATTCAAATTTCACTAAAAATCTTCTCATACACAATATTCGTTGTCTTATTTGTAACATTTCCATCCTCGTCTAATATAAGTAACTTTACTCCAACTTTACACAAGCTCTGCTTTTTACTCTTTGACAATGCGACATAAAGTTGGCCATATGTGAAAACAGGATATTTCAAGTACAATCCAACCCTTGATAGAGACTGTCATTGACTTTTGTTTATTGTCATTACAAAACATACTGTCAGGTAACATCAAAGTGATTCATTTCGTACCGATGTTTCCATTATAGGTGTGTGTTTCCCTATTATGTGAGCATCAAACCCATTTCTCAAACCAAAATAACCCCTCACTGCCTCACATAATGTGTACATGTAAGAATCTTGATAACACATAACTGAGAGTCCAACTTGGAATGTATGAGGGAACTTCATTGTTACTTATGTTAGTGCATTACGTCTATTGACTTCGTCTTGTATCATATAATAGAATAGAATAGGATAGGATATCCAGTGCACGAGGTTCGAAAAATGAAAGTTGGTGGATTAGCAAGTAGGTCCGCTTATATGGACATTGTCCATAAAAGCGAACCATAAGCTAATAGGTCCGCTCATATGGACGTCCATATAAGCGAACCTGTCTCCACTATATATAGTGCACATGTTGTTCATTTGGTAACGGTTCCGGAAATTGTAACGAAGTGCTGCCAGATTGCTTTCAGGTTGTAAACGTTGTTAAATCAATCAAAGAAGCATTATAATTAGTTTGAGCATCTGTATCTTTGATTCCGCCTTTGATACAGAGAAAAGACTCTTCTGATTGACTCGTTCGGGTCCAACAACGATCCTACAAGTGGTATCAGAGCTCAGGAGGAAGAGTTTAGCTCAATTACATCAGTTTTATGTCTTCTACACCTTCTTTTTCGATCTGAACAAGTTTCCACAGTTAAAATCGGCCAAATTTTCCACAGAATGTGTATTAGTGGATAATTACAAACCCTTGAAAGTTTCATGTTAAAATTCAACCTAAAATGGACAAAATAACCTTCAGATGTGGTTCCGCTTATTCGGATAGTGAATAGGTCCGCTTTTATGACCATCTAGGTTCGCTTCAAAGAAACTAGTTTTGCTCTAAACTGCATAGATCCGCTCCAGAGGTCCGCTTATTGGGTCACATTCTGAGTAGATCCGCTCGAACGAACAAGATAGATCCGCTCATCCGAACTGTGTAGTTCCGCTCATCCGGACAATTTGAGTTCCGCTCGAACGGACATATTAGATTCGCTTATTTGAACAATTGACTTTCGCTTGAACGAACAATTGATAGATCCGCTTATCTGGACATAGTCTGGTCCGTTTTTTTGTCATCAAAGGTTCCGCTTATTCAGCTCAACAAGGTCCGCTTATTGGTCCAATAAGGGTTTGCTCATTCGGTCCAATAGGAGATCCGCTTATTAGTCCAATAGGAGATCCGCTTATTCGGTCCAATAGGAGATCCGCTCATTCGGTTAAGTTGGTGGTCCGCTCATTTGTCCAATCCAAGCGAGTTTCGCTTATTTGTCCAATTTGGGTTTCGCTTATTAATACAATCTGATTTCGCCCAAGTGTCAAGATCATTTCACGATAATCGAGTGTCAGTGTATTTCAGATTACTTGATATTATTTAAACTGATTGAGTTTGTTTGTTTGTGCAAGGTGTTTGAAGATGTCAAGCAACGGTGAAGAATTTTACAACACATTCTACAAAGCGTTCACTTCCGAATCGTCAGATAGAAGATCTGAGATGAAAGAATATTCAAGAGAGATTTCGGAGAATTTAAAGTTTGAGAACATGTACGGAAGCCAACAGAAGCCACCAAAGCTAATGAAAGTGGAAGATTATCACTGGTGGAAAAACAGATTTGAGGGTTGGGTAAAAGCTTTTGCTCCTGAAAGCTGGATAAAACTGACAAAGGGATACATTGAACCAGTAAAAGAGGGAGGAGAGTTAATAGATCCAAAAGATTTCTCAGATATAGACATAAAAAATGTTGTGGCTGAATATAAAATGATCACATTCATCAAACAGTCAGTGAGAGAGGATATTATCTCATTACTTGAACAAGAGAAAACTTCAAAGAGTTTGTGGGAAGCGTTAGAGAGAAAATGTGTAGGAAGTAATGAAATTGTTAAAAACAAAAAGAAATTGTTGCGTAAAGAGTTTGATTTATTCAACTGTATGAAAAATGAGTCTGTTTGTAAAATGATTGAGAGATTCGGATATCTGAAAATGGAGCTGACCAGACATGAAATTTTACCTTCTGAAGAAGAGCTGGTGGATAAATTGTTTGATTCATTGCCAAATGATCATGAGTGGAAATACTTCGCTCTAATGTTGAAAAATACAATCAAACCTGAAGATTTAAAAGTAGATTTGCTGATTGAAAGGCTTGAAAGCCATGAGTTGGAGATAAAGGGATCTAAAGTCAACAATCCGGCTTATCAGCAAAATGTGGAGCTTTACTACCAAGGAAATGTACAACAGGCTGGGTCTCCAAGAACAGCGTTTTCTACAGAAAGTTCAAATTCAGTGAACAATGAAAGTCTTCAAAGTGGTTTTCACAGTGGATCTTCTTCAAACACGTCAAGTCAATCTGCTTCCAAGAATTTGTTTCAGTGTAATATCGCAGTGGATCTGAAGAATGGGCAGAATTTCAGCGAAGAGTCAGAAAAACAACAGATGGTTTTCTTGGCATCTGTACTTGAATCGTATGAAAGCCTCGTTGCAGGGAAGATTGGCAACACCAACTTGACAAAAGAAGATTATGATCAATTAGACCCCGAGGAGATGGAACTAATGGATATAAGATGGTGCATGGCCAGTGCGGTTCGTCGGGCACAACGGTTCATGGAGATCACGGGGAGAAAGTCAATTGGTGGACCATCTATCAAACTGGGATTTGATAAATCTAAGGTGACATGCTTCAAATGCAAACAAAGAGGTCACTTTAAGCGCGAGTGCAGAAATGCGTATGCTGATGATGATTCTGCAAATCCGTTTAATGAAGATTATTACAAGAAAGCGATTTATCATCAGAACAAGTCTGAGCCACCAAGATTGAAACAGCCTGAAGAAAAATCAAGGGCTCTTGCAGTTATATATGATGATGAAGGTTACGACTGGAGTCAGGTTTGCCCTGAAGAAGATGCAGTTGGATATGCATTTGTGGCTGATGCTGATCCTGATAGATATTGGAAAGCAGATTATGCAAGATGGGAAATCGGAAAATTAAATGAACCATTCAAAGAAGCCCAGAGAGCAAAAAGATGGAATGAAGAGTTGGAATGTTACATGGATCCACGGGGTAATCCAGTTGTTGACCCATCAAAAGTGGATTTCGAAGCTGTAACAAATTTGGTTCCAAGGCAGGCTACTTTCAACACACGAAGGTTATCTGATAAAGCATATCTGCCTGATTTGGAGAAGAAGATAAGAGAGGTTTGTGAAGCAAGTCTACCGAAGGTGGTAGAAATGAATAAGCGAAAAGAAGAAGAATTGAAGAAGATGATTGAAGAAGTAAAGACTGTTGTGAAGATTGCTGCTGAAGAGGAACAGAAAG